>JANDJT010000114.1:16614913-16634777 GCA_024331685.1 Stegophilus panzeri
ATATTCTATTCACCTCTAGTGTCTTTCCTTAAAGAAATATTTTGTTCCATGTTAAGAACTTACAGTAAATTCTTAGGCCAAAATGTGCTCTAGGGACTTTTCGGTACTTTTCCTTGATTTTAAACAAAAAGTTATCAATTACACAGTAGACATTTAGATAGATCAATCTAACATTAATAATGCTAACTAACGTAACAACTTGACTAACTAAGGTCAGACAACCTTACTTTCAGCCTCAGATGGTATGTCCATGGGTCAATGTACAGTTTTCTGGTCACAAACTTAAGAATCTTGAAGGTTGCAATATATTTGCATTTCCATGTATTCTTAGCAAAATATAGTCACTGGGTTGAAAGAAAAAAGTTCATAAGGACTTAGAGTTTTATTTAAAGAAATCATTAGTAAGAAAACAACATTTATGGTTGGTCAATTGCAATGTACCAGACTCTCTACTGAAAGCTAGAGACTAAGGTTATATTAGACTTAACAAGTCCCCAATATATTCAGTCAAAACTAATACAAATTGGATGTAATGTTTGGCCGAAGGAGCAATGATGTCAAAGATTTTCAAAGAATGTGTGTGGTGGTATGGAAAAACCCACTGGATATTGCCGTGGCTGAATTCCGGAGGGAAAAGGATATTTACATTGACAGAGAAACCATAAAAAATATTCAACCAAAACAATGTGTTTATTTCATTTTTAATTTTGCCTTGGTTGTCTGCTGACTGAGTAAAAAAGTCAGCCTGGCTACCGCTGCCTGAAACCCCGCTAGCCAAGTGTGACTTCCTCAGACAGTAAAGATCACACTTTGAACAAGTTGTTGGATGGCTGCATGGTGTAGAGAAACTGCCATAAACAGAGTCAAATCAGTTTGCAATCAGATACCAGCTGTGAAACAGCTCCTTTTTTCACTTTTGAATTCAAAATGCTGTGGTTGAGATATGTCAAAGAGGAACGCTGTGTAGTTTTCAAAACTATCCATTTCCCATACTGCTTATCCAGGTGGAGCCTGGCACCTATCCCAGGGAACTTGGGGAACAAGGCAGGGGGCACCAAGCCATAGCAGGATACATTCACACAATACAAACAATTCGGAAATGGAAATCAGCTTACAACGCATGTCTTTGGACGGGGAAAGGAATTCAGAGTAGCCAGAAGAAAAGGCCTGAAAGAGAACATGCAAATTCCATGCACACATGGAGAAGATAGGATTCAAACCCCTAACCCCAGAGGTTCGAGGTAAACATGCTAACCAATAAGCCACCATGCCCCCTTTTAGAACTGTATGTACAGGGTGTCCCAAAAGTTTCCATACATTAAGTCCATCGCAACCTTGAGCCAGTTTCCCGATCCAGCCACGAGAATGATTGTTACGTTCTTCTTTCGTCAGAGGCATTCTTAAGGGCTATCTGAAAACATTATATAATCATAAACTACAAATGAAAAATTTTGGAAGTCATCTTGCTAAACACTTAATTTCCCCCATGTATGGAGATTTTTGGGACACTCTGTAGTAGAAAATGTTCAAATTTCACCATATGATGGGTTTTCTCTGGCTGCACAGATTTGTCCCGCTGTTTTCCTTCCTCTTCTTGATGACTCATTCAAACAGCAAAACAGAGAAATTCTCCACCATGTGAGGCCACAACTCTCTGAACAACAGAACAGCCACATTTGGCACAGAAAAACACATCTATGTGTAAAATTTGAGCTGCGTTTGTGTCTGTGGATGTGTTGTCTATCATTATACAAAGGGAGCAGTTTATCCTGGCCATGCGCTCAAAACAGAATTTGCCTCATTTACAGTCCTATTTTTATATATTGGAAACATTAGTTTGATCAGAGCAACAATTAAAGCACACCAATTGTGGAGTATAGCAAGCAAATCTGTTTACTTAATTACTAAATGTCAAAAATCTACAAATGTTTGTTCAGTCATTCACAATAAAAGAACAGTGATAGACAATATTTCTTTTTTGGCATGCACGGTGGCTTAGTGGTTAGCACGTTCGCCTCACACTGCCGTGTGTATGCGGAGTTTGAACGTTCTCCCCATGCTGCAGGGGTTTCCTTCAGGTACTCCGGTTTCCTCCCCCAGTCCAAAGACATGCATGGTAGGTTGATTGGTATGTCCAAAGTGTCCGTAGTGTGTGAATGTGATTGTCCCCTGCAATGGATTGTCACCCTGTCCAGGGTGTATCCCGCCTTGTGCCCGATGCTCCCTGGAATAGGCTCCAGGTTCCCTGTGACCCTGTAGGATAAGCGGTATAGAAAATGGATGGATGGATGGAATCAGCACTTGGTGTTCAATATATGGCACAGTGTTTCCTAAAGTCAATGAATTGAGTCAAATTTAATAAAATAGCTATGATGATGTTTTCTCTAAGAAGACATTTCTGTAACTTTTATGGAAGGAGTCTCCAGTGTCAGTGCATTATAACTATCCACCACGGGAAAGTTTTGGAATATGCCCAGGTTGAATGTGTCTGCATTTACCTTGAAGCTTGTTATAGATTCATTATAGAAAAATGTGTAATCGTTCGTAGGGTAAATCTTTCTGTAAGGACATGATTAATATTTATGTCTTTAGAAAAGGGGACTTTGTGTTTTCTCGGTAACAAAACATTGTATTATTAACTTTAAAACAGGGGGGAAAAAAAAGAGAGGCTGGTGAAGTTATGACTGTTTATAGCTGCTATAATGTAAGTGATAACAGGAACTAACTTGTCAACATTAAATGTAACTAAATGATTAAACTGTATGATGTCATTATTTACTATGCTAAAATTTTTAATTATTGGCAAATTGGAGTAATATAAGAGGAATAAAACACTTGCGGTGCTGCTGTTCCAAAAGATTTTGCAACTTTGCAGCCTGTATCACACCAGCCTGCATTTTGTCAAAGAAAAAAAGCAAAATAATAAAAAAACAAAAAACCCCAAAGTATGATTTATTGTAATCAGTCTTGAGCATGAAGATGCCTCCAGGTGTTATAAGATTACGGTGTTATATCTAAAACCCACAATGTAGAAACTAAACCCAATTTACAGGAGCTAAAGGAAGTCAATTTGAGTGAGATATTTATAACAATAGATAAGGAGGTAGCAATGCTGCAATAAAACATCATAATGCATTGCTAAACCTTCAGAGGAAGAGATATAAGACGAGCAGCACATACTGCTATTATCATTACACCAAGCCAGCAGTCTGCAGGGTGACATTTCATGACAAAATGAACCTATTTATTGCGTGACCTTCCATTATTCTATACGTTCCTTCAAAAGTACTCCCTGTACAGAGCAGCCATGTCAGGTGGTCTTTAACAAATGTTTTGGGAGTTGAGTGTAAAAAGATTAATTGGGAGGGCAGGAAACAGTGGCAGGACGTCTCAAGAGAAATGCGTTATGAGATTTGGGCATGACAGTACATCGACAGTGCAGCTTTCACACCATTACCTCCATGTTCAGAAATCCGACAACGCAGATACAGAGAAAAAAGTAATATCGGATAACAGCAATGTGCATAGTACATAGTTGAAATTAACACGTTTTAGCAAAATGTCTTACAAAATTTTTCATACTTAGTTTATACATATATTTCAGATAGCCTTTAAGATTGCCTTTGATAAAAGAAGATCGTATTGAAATCATTCTCATGGCTGGATCGGGAAGCTGTCGCGAGGTTGCGATGGACTTGAACAGGAAACATGGCAAGGACATTACACATGACACTGATGCCAAACTTATTAACAAATTCAAAAAGACTGGAAGTGTTGCGGACAAACTAAGAAGTGGACGTCCACAAACATTCAGGCACACCTGACATGGTGCTGGCATAGATAGTCCTCTATATATGGAGACTTTTGGGACACCCTGTATTATATTATGCATTAATATAATATTATATATATATTACATTGTTAATATAATATTGTATTATGCATAGCACCCTATTGTTATTCTACCTTTTATTATTATTACTGTTCATTTTCTTCTTCTGGCAGGGTGTCTATTGCAGCCCATAATACCATCTGCCAATAATTTTATGAAATTTGGAACACTGATTGGGGAGGGCCTAAGGAACATTCTGACCAAATTTGAACCAAATGCTGCTAACATCCTAGCTCCACCATCAGGTCAAATTTGGGCCTAATTTGGAACTGCATTTATGGTCATAACTTTTGAACCATGTGTTTAAAAAGCCATACAAAGCATCCCTGAATTCCCTGGATTGAGATTAGTTCAATGTACCATAGGACATCAATTTCCACAATTAGATTTTCCGCCATCTTGGATTTTGTCAAAAACAGTTTTTTCGCTACTCCTCCTACATGTTTTGTCCGATCACCAAATTTGGCACATGTTGTCTTCAGAGTAAGCCTAATAAAAACTTATCAAAACAATTTTGAATACTCCAAATGGTTTGCCCATAATGGGCCAGCAAATCTGACAGCGAAGCCACCAAACAGGAAGTGAGGCTGTATCTCAGCAACAACTTGCACACTGACAAAACCTGGTGTGCATTCTCAGGACAATGACCTGAGGCTATACAACAAATGTCATGACAATGTCACTTACTAGTCAAATACAACAACAGTTAAAATAACATGCTAAAAATGCTTAAATCTAACTGCCATTTCAGCTACTCCTCATACGCATTTTGTCCAATCTCCACCAAATTTGGCTCGCATCATCTTGAGACCTGTCAAACAAACTCTGATATTTAAAACTGTTCTCCCATAACAGACTGGCAAATGCATGAAACTATACATAATTCTTTAATATAGTCATGGCTCTGCTTTCCTGTGATTTCTTATGCAACAGTTGTAGCACATATGTGAATGTGTGGCTCACTGAGTCTGGGTGCTTGGCCCCTGAAAATGCTACTTGCAGCTTTAATTATTATTAAATATATATGCACGTGCCGAGCCAGCATTTTGTGCATTGCTACAACGGCTAATCAAACAAAATAGTTTGACTGTGGAAAAAATACAGATATACAATATCCCGTCCACATCAAATAATAATCCACACAGTATGGAGGACGGTATGGATAATGAATGAAAGAAAAACAGAAAGTTCATCAAAGCTTAGGAAGCTAAGTATCTTGACATAAAAAGCGAATGGAAAGTTATTTTGCAAGCCATGTCCAACATATATAGCCAATGAAAAATGAAATTTCATTGGATATACATTTCTAAAGTGCTTAATTTGGACAACATGAGATACCAGAACACCAAGGGAGAGGTTGATCCAGCAAGTGGACAGGGAAGAAAACAAAAGATCTTGGAACATACAGTGCTCCAAGCACTTAATGTAATCCACAGACCTAGGGCTAACAGTGTAGGTATGATGACTGCTGTACAATGAGGGATTGCAACCATAAGATTTCACTGATGCTGTGGGAGAACTGGAGGAGTCAACTGCACATTTACGATGTGTTAAACGTCATAATATGTGCTCAAACACACAGAGCACTGGGTCTTACAAAAGTACAGGATGCCTTTTAGACAAAATAACACGAATAAAACAACACAAATACCAACATCGATGAAAAAAGACTTGCCTATTTATCCAAAATACTCCACAATGCAGTCAACCAAGAACGTGGTGTCCTTTAGAGATCCAAACACACATGCGGCTCATTTTTTAAATATATTAAATGACAAAAATATTTATATAAATAATTTCTTTGCAGCATTTCAATCAACAAACATTACTACAGAACTTTGAACTAAGCTCAATTAAACAGCAGGTCACTAACTGCAATACATTGCTGACATTAATCAGATAATCTATCACAGCATGAGAATATTTTCAAGTGCTTATGTCAACCACATGAGACGCCCAAAAATTAACACAAGCTGATGGTATTCGGGACATTTTTGAACTGCAGACTGTTTTTTTTGTTTTGTTTTGTTGGGCAACTATAACTAGTCTGCATTTCAAGCCCTCATTTATTTATAAATTCAAAATAAAATTTAAATAAATATCCACTTCTTGTCTCACTAACTCTAACCCTCTGAATCGAACACCCATCATTTTGGGTGTGTGGAATCGACTCCAAAGCCTTGCAGTTGACTCAATGCCTGGAAGCAGTGAGTAGATATTTTATTTTTTATTGAATTTGAGTTGTACCGAAAGCAGGACGGACACTTGATGACTTGACATACAACACTTATATATCGTTATATAAAAATATATTGTGCTGTGGTGTTTATCTGTTACTCCAGCTTACTGATTCAAATAGCCTCGCTACACAACACTGCCTAATGCATAGGCTTCATGACATGAGTTGGTTAATCATTTGAGCCCATGTTCAGTCATTTTTAACCCACTGAGTTATCATACAAACTACCTATGTTGCGGCCAAAGTGGCACAAATGTTTTTTGGAAAGACTGATAAATATGACCATGAATGTGAGATACAGCTAGAATACTAGATAAAATAATTATAAGCTAGAATAATAGATAAGAGAGGACAACTCAGTAAATGGCGGTTGATAAACATGATTAAACCAGGGATATTGTGCTTCTGCTGCTTCTGACATTTCTGTCGATTATTTTCTTCTTATAATAATAATTCTTATTAAAAGAAGAAAAAGCCCCAGAATGTAAATTTCCAGAAAGGTCCAGAAAGCAGGTGCTTCAATTCCAGCAGTGGCTCATGACCATAGATTTTGATGAAGCAGGATGACAAAATTCAGTCAAGAGGCAACTGCACTTGACTTACACCATAGGCTAGTATCTAATGAATTTTAAGAGTGCCACAATAGGCAGAGATTTGACATCATACATTCACCCAGCGAACCATCTAGGCTTGTTTTGAGAGGTTTTAGAAGTGCCTTTGTTCAGCTATGTTTGATACAGCAGGTGTGTTTTCCATGCGTGAGATGAACACAGAACACAGAAGAGCTAATGGCATTATCCAGGGTTGCCAGATTTCAACAAAAAGGGAAAAGCAGTCTTTGTATGGGAAACAAGGTTGGCACAGAGCACATGTATTTCTCATGTATAGACATTATTCACTCCATAATCTCCCTTTCCTTCTAGTATTTTCATAGTATTTTCATAGTATTTTAAAGCTACCCCAATCTGGCAACTCCATTACCAATCTGTCCACTGCCTCCCCCAAGCATGGTACAGTGTGATTCATGCCCCAATGGGCCTCTATTTACACTTGTTGCAGTTCCCATTTTTGACCACTAGGTGCAATAGAACTCTATGGAAGCTAAAGAGGAGTCAGTAAGCACGCTTTACTACAATTGCGCAACATCCAGAAAGGCAAGCAAATCAACAGAACATCTGTCAAATACTACTGCACCAGTAATAAGAGCTCTGTGTGGAATGGCAATTTACCAATACCAAAAACTCTCCATTAATCCGCAACTGCCTCCAAATTTTTTGCTCAATACACGCAGTCATAAACTGGTACATCTGTATTGTAAATATTGAGACTAGTGCACTGATACGAATCCGTAAATCTTTACACTCCTTTCAGAGAAGAATCAATATGGCAACATCAGTGGCATAGGATTGATGGTACTGTAGATGTACCTAACCTCAGCAAGCACAGTATCTTTAAATGAGTAATTATGGTAAGAGTTACTTCACCTGAATGAAAAGAGCTCTTTAACACAATCCAGCTTCTTTACGTTGCGCTCACACACAGCTCTTATAAAAGATCCAGGTGTTAGGTACTTCATAATACGGGCATTACCGTCTGAGAATTTCCTTTCTTGTTTTGATACGCCTAGATTTTCAGAGAGCTGTACTGGCATGCAAAAAGGGCTTTTTGTAATGCAGCCGAGTCACAGCAGGTGCTGAGTAGGTCTATTGGGATATATCCAGGAATCACTGTCGGTACAGTCAGGAGGGATAAAAACACAAGCTGACAAGTTTATTACATCAAATCCTTTATCATGGAATCACAATACAGGCAAAGGAAATAACTGAAACCTTACAGAGAAAAGCAATATATAACTGAGAAGTTATTGTTTGCTAAACAATGTAAACACAAGCCAAAGTTAATGCAGAATTGGGGAGTAATACACCATAGGTGAGATGTACTGTACGTTTTCATTGAAACCAGAAGGCATCCTGTGTTATGGGGTTTTGTTTTTTTTTTTGTTTTGTTTTTTGGTTAAATGGTATGATTGTATTCATTGTGTGGGTCAACTGTAACACCACTAAAAAAGCAGTTACAATTGCGCCGTATTACAATTTTCCCGGCTCTCTCCTACATACATAAAGAAGCAGCTACAATATGCACTCGCATTACACCCGGACATTAATAATCGGTTTATCACGGCTGTAGCTCATTGTGGGCAGCTGTGGCGCAGATTGTCCACTAACCGTAGGGTTGGCGGTTCAATTCTCGGCCCACATGACTCCACTTGAGGTTGCTCCCGATGGCAAGCCTTGCATGGCAGCTCTGCTACCATTGGTGTGAGAGTGTATGGGTGAATGAGAAACAGTGTAAAGCGCTTTGTAGACCGCTAAGGTTAAAAAAAGCGCTATATAAGTGCAGACCATTTACCATCACGCAGACCACTCCTGCGTGAACACTCAAATAGCAGCATAAATGCCACTACTTCATATAAAATGTGGAATTAAATCAACTGTATTCCATTTTTCATTTGGTCGACTGTGGCATTTCGAAAATTGTCACCGTCACAAAATCCCTGTTTAATTTGTTGAATTTCATTGTTAGATGTGAGGAAATTGTATGTGTTTATGACAAGTGCTAACACCAGGGTTGCAAGATCTGCACGACAGGAGAAGCATGACAAGCGGTATTTAAACTTGTAGTTTGTCTTCTTTCATCTAGATTGTGAAATGCGCTCATATTATTGCCCTAACAAAAGAAATGGCTATGAGAAGGAATAAAAGAAAAACAACATGCTTCGGTATTTCTGCAGGATAACTGTGCACCTGGCAACATTGCTCGCTCCACGCAACACACAAGGTGCAAATTAAACTTGATTTTCTGTGGCGGACAAAATCATGTGCAAAACCAGCCGAACCAAAGATGCACATGAAAACAAACAGCTTGATACCCCAGTCCATACTGTATATGTCTAGTATCCACTAGACACCAGAGCAACATGATTCTTGATTAAAGGGGATTTTTCAGCATTTAACAGGATTGTACTGTAAACGATCGCATGATTAGAGCAGTACATTAGCTTACTATAGATACCAGAAAACACAATGCATAATAAGGGTATAAACCTCAGGCTTATACACGATGTTATGTTTGGACACCTTACGATATGATTTCAATTCTTCAGGCAACCATACAATATCTGGCGATACCACTAAATCAGCTAGGATATAATACGATATATGATATCTGATTTCAATTCATAAGGCAACAATGCGATATTAGATGAAACCACTGAACCAGCTACATCATGATACGATATAATACGATATCATATGATATTAAATGATTTCGATTCATAAGGCAGCAATACGATATTTGACAATACCACTGAAACAGCTACGATATGATACGATACGATTTAGTAACCTCTGTTCGATATCTTTGTTCAGGATGTGGGCTAGACCTACCGTTAATTCACGCATGATGATGATGATGAAGAAAACGACAAATCACTTTGCTAGTCTATTAAATTATTGACATCAGTTTAAAAACATTCATTCTTTTTTTCCCCCCCACACCAGTTGTACTGCATCGTGGGATTGCTAACATTTTTAAGTAGGAGTGGGAATGGTAAAGTGTCTATTTGTGTCAACATCTGAAAATGAATGGTTTGTTTTTGTTCCCTTGATTTCAGTGACTACTCTAGGCGAACGCCTCTTTAATGCACTGTATCTTTAAATGCTAGTTAAAAAAAAAAATAATAACTTTGGCTTAGCAAAGCACTGAAATTCGTTGCTTAGTGCAAGATAATTCAGCTGTCTTGAAGATGGTCTTTAGTGCAAGATAATTCAGGTGTCTTCCTCAAGCTCGGGTCCTCTACTGGAGGCCTGAGAGTTTGAGGGTTCTAGCTGTTCCTAGGACTGTACTGTTCTGGACAGAGACCTCAGATGTTGTACCTGGAATCTGCTGGAGCCACTCTCCCAGGTTTAGGGTAACAGTCCCTAATGCTCCTATTACCAATGGGACCACTTTGGACTTCACCTTCCACATCTGCTCCAGTTCTTCCTTTAGTCCTTCATACTTCTCGGTTTTCTCACGCGCCTTCTTTCTGATGTTACTGTCAGCTGGGATTGCCACAATTAACAACTGCCATCTTCTGTTCCTTGTCCATAACCACTATGTCTGGTTGGTTAGCCAGCAGCTGTCCCACAGGATCTTAGCTCTATTCTCAACCACTTTCTGTGGTGTGTTCCATTGGGACTTGGGGACTTCTAACCCATACTCAGAACAGATGTTTCTATAAACACAATCCCAGCCACTTTGTTATGCCTCTCCATGTATGCTGTCCCAGCATGCATCTTACACCCTGTTACTATATGTTGTACGGTTTTGTAATCCTTTACACCGTTCAATACACCAAATTTGCACAGATCAATATATTTAATTTTTATACATACTTTTTCATACAATATTTATGTTAATGTACATTTTTGTATATGGCACAAGCTCCATTACTGTAGCAGATATTCTGTTAGTGGATGTTTGTGAATAGCAGCTCATCTACATGCTAAATGACTGAATTACCAAATTACTGTTCTCCAAAAGCCTAAAAATGATTACTCATGGCAGCTTACTGGTCTTCTGCCAATATGCACACACGGGTGAGTTAGAAGTGAGAAAGCGAGTGCAGACATGACTCACTCATTCCATATATTCACTTAACTCATTTAGTCATTGTTCAGGAATGTATCAATCACTAAATAAAATTACATTTTTGTTTAGCCAGACTGAACAAATTCCATTTTCCATGTTCCAGCTCACTGCAAGTGGGCATTTTGTTTTATTTCAACGTTTTTTGCTATAAAAAAAAATATATAAATAAATAAATAAATAAATAAAGCTTTCCAATGTTGTTTATCCCAATTTCCTTCTTTAGTGCACTTGAGGACACATGGTACCACGTCTATAGTCAGTGGTCATAACGATTAAGGGTGGAACTCTGTTTTATGTGGTGCTTGTCAACGTGCTGCAGAATCAATGCTTTTCTTGAATTAAATTATGCTGAGAAATGATTTTAATGCATCTTTTTTTGTGCAATCCTCCCAAATATGTATTAATAAAAAAAATTAGATAGACAGATAGATAGATAGATAGATAGATAGATAGAGATAAATAGAGATAGAGAGAGAGATAGAGATAGATAGATAGAGATAGATCAATAAAGACAGATAGAGAGAGAGATAGAGAGATGGAGAAAGAAAGAGAGCGATAGATAGAGATAAATAGAGATGGAGAGAGAGAGAAAGATAGAGATAGAGAGATCGATAAAGACAGAGATAGAGAGAGAGATAGAGAGATGGAGAAAGAAAGAGAGCGATAGATAGAGATAAATAGAGATGGAGAGAGATAGAGAAAGATAGAGATAGAGAGATCGATAAAGACAGAGATAGAGAGAGAGATAGAGATAAATAGAGATAGAGACAGATAGAGAGAGAGATAGAGAAAGAGAGATAGAGATAGATAGAGCAAGACAGAGAGATAGAGAGAGATCGATAAAGAGAGATAGAGAGATGGAGAAAGAAAGATAGAGAGCAATAGATAGATAGAGATAAATAGAGATGGAGAGAGAGACAGATAGATAGAGAGATAGATAGAGAGATGATAGAGAGAGATAGCTGGATGGATGATGGATGGATAGATAGATCGATAGAGAGCACGATAGATAGAGAAAGATAGATAGATAGAGATAAATATAGATAGAGAGAGATAGAGAGCGAGAGATAGATAGATAGATATAGAGATATAGAGAAAGAGATAGAGAGAGAGATATAAATAGAGAGAGATAGAGAGATATTTTTTTATGACAGACTGCTCTTTTAATGCCTATTGAGCCCACATTTGTGTAATAACCAGAAAAACCCAGGTAATACACTGGGACATTTTGGACAGCACAGTGATTTTCAACGCTACACCTGTCCAATGTGTCGGTTTATCAGGTTTCTGCACTGCTTGTCAAATCTGCCTCGGTCAACTGTAAGTGATATTATTGTGAAATGGAAATGTCTTGACTTGGTTAAAACGAGCACTATGGTCTGTAACTGTCTGTCAGGAATCAAAAAGCAAGGGTTGCCATGGCAGAATAGTGATACATAAGCCTATGATCACCAAACACAATGCTGCTTTTTTTTACCCAAAGTTTCCTCCGTTAGCACCTTAGCAAGAAATCTTTGAAGGTGAACATGTTTTCTGCATGGCGTTTAAAGTCAACAGGTGGATCTTTTCAAGCTGTTGTTCAATCAAGGTATACGTGTGAATGATGAGCATGTTCAATTCAATTCGACATCACCACAAAGCAGCTTTACAGAAACCCAGGTGTAGAGCTCAATCCCTAATGAGCAAGCCAGAGACGACAGTGGCAATGTCAACTCCCTGAGACAGCATGAGGAAGAAACCTTGTGAGGAACCAGACCCAAGACTCTTACTCTTCTAAGTGATGCCGGGTAGTGCAATTAAAAATCGTTTCAGTATACAATTGTACAAGAGTATAGGCAAATTGATCAAAAGGCAATAGACCAGGAACCTATGTGGTCAAAGTAGGAGCCTCTTAGAGTGGAACCTTTTCTGTGGGGAACATCGTTCATCTTAGCTGATGTATCGCTCCAATAAGCAGTTCCTCCACAGAGCCCTAAACCCATCTTCATCAGGTACTTTTGGGATTAAGCAGAGTGCAAGACCCAGTCATCCAACATCAGTGCCTGACCTCACGAACGTTCTCGCCTCAGAATGAAATCCAGCAAGATTTAGCAGCAATATTGCAGCATTTAGTTAAAAGTGATCCAGAACAAACAACAAACTCCTTATTAACATTACCATTGATTTTCAGGAAAAAGTTCTACAGGTAATTTTGGACATTTAGTTTTACTTTCTATAGCTACACTCCGTCAAAAGGAACACCTGTTCATTCGTTACACTTAATTATCATTAAAACCGTGCGCAATTATCGTGATTTGTAAAACTCGCAGTAAACACTGTCCACACATACCCAGCATGAGTCTGACGCAGGCGCAGCATGCAACATTTCTTTTTTGAGCGTGAGACCCTGGCAGAAAGCAGTGACGGCACTCGGGAGATTTTCCAACCTTCCAAGAGGATCAACTCCAAAGTGTGGTCATATTTTGGATTGTATAAAATTGCTGAGGGAAACTTAATAGAAGATGTCCTGTCAGCCCTGTCAGTCGGCTCGCCTCGCTCTTCCCCAGTCAGTCGGCTCGCCTCGCTCTTCCCCAGTCAGTCGGCTCGCCTCGCTCTTCCCCCGTCAGTCGGCTCGCCTCGCTCTTCCCCGTCAGTCGGCTCACCTCGCTTTCGTCACGTGATAAATGAAATCTGACTCCTGCTGATCTGTGCTACGACTCTGACTCAATCGGCTCATGCTGAATTGAGCAGACGCGTTCAGTTTTTAATTGTAGCGGCCTTTCTCTAACTAAAGTAAATTAATTTTATCACTATGAAAAAGTAAAACAACAGTGGGGGCGGTGCCACGGTGGGCAAGTGATGTAATCGGTGTGCGGCCGAACACCATGTAACACCGGGAACACTGACTATCGCAACAAGCCTAGTGACAACCAACCATCACTATATAGTCAAATATAAAAGCAATTAAAATGATCAGTGTTTATATCAGTACTTTTTTTTTTTTTTACATTTTCAGCACATTATCAGTAGCGTGATAATACTGATAATCATGATCGTTTTGGTCATAATACTCATGATATGAAATGTTCATACCATTACATCTATAGACCATAGCATGGTTGTTGGTACTAGACGGGCTGGTCTGAGTATTTCAGAAATGCCTGAACTCTCGGGATTTTCATGTGTTATACAGAATGGTGTGAAAAACAAAAACATCCAGTGAGCAGCAGTTCTGCACGAAAAAACACCTTGTTAACAAAAAACATCTATGGAGAATGGACTGGTTTAAGCTGACAGAAAGGCCACATAAATAAAATAATCACTCTACACAAGCATGGTGAGCAGAAAAGCATCTCAGAACATACAACACATAAAACCTTGAGGCTGCCCAGTTTCAGTGAGCCCTTGCCCACTGTTAAACCCAATTTTAACAACTGAGGGTTAAAACAGCTGGGGTACGTTTATTAATCTTTACTTATGCACCACAGACTTTAAAATCTTTACAAAATACAGCAAATACAGGCTAACATAATTCACCATTTAAAATAACTTACACACCACTCATACAATATTGTTACACATATCCAACTCCGTTATATCTCTCTAAACTCAATTTTTTTAGCTGAAGGAACTGAACAGATATTTATATAACTCTTTATATTACAGTGCTATTTATTGCTGATATTTCTGAACCGCATCCCATCAAAACAATCCGTTTTTTCATCCCCGCAAGCATCCAGCTGTTTCAAGTCCCAACTCCCGAGTCACCTCTGCAGAATGAGACCCAGACAGTCTCAGACTTGAGCCTACACACCTGATATAAATAATGATTAGAGGGGAAAGAAACGGAAGGGGATGTAGGCGATAATCATACTGCAGTGTCTGCTCCTGCCCTTACTGAAAGAAAGGTCTTGGAGCCTTTGGGAAAAGAAACTTATCTACATTCAAAGCCAAGGGGAGTACATACTGTATACAGAGAGCGAGAGAAACATGAAATAACTTCTTGGTCTAATGCAATAACAACAAGTAGAGACAGACGAGTGGGCTTTTTTCTGAGACTGCACTCTGTTGGGTTATTTTTTCCACCCAAAATTTTGGTTGAGCCTTTTGGGTTATTTAATTGGGTTATTTTCTCAGTCTTGGGTAGTTTTGTGTAACCAAACCGTTGGGTTATTGGCTGGGTTATTTTCACTGACAGTTGAATCAATCCACCCCTCCCCTAGACATCCACCTCCAGGACGCATCAACCCAACTCCTTGGGTCAAATTAACTTGGCATGGACTGTTTGACTTTGCCTCAGGCGGAGGAAGCGTTTTTTGAAATGAAAAACCAAAATGACCACAAGTTAGCGTTCATCACTATTTAGCATTAATGTTGCTGAAAATGCCTGGCAGAGTTTATGATATTTAGGCAGGGAGCTCTTGAAAATGTATTCAACAGAAAACAGTAACTCAGCGAGTGATAATTAACTTCACCTATCACTACGGCTTCAACAGTGAATATCATGTACTGCTCCCTCAGTGTTGGTGTTACACTACTAGTGTCATGTGTTTATGTTGGCTGTGATATAAGGATTGAGGTTATTCTATAATTCTCTGGGTCTGTATCTAATCTGAGGCGCCGAGTTAGGGTTAACTTGCAGGATGCTGCCACAGTAGAGATGAGTGATGCTAAACTAGACGCTCACCTGAGTCGATAACATTACTGTACCACACAGCTCGTGGTAAACATTCCCATTTTGAAAGTTAACAATCGCATAGCATTACAGCTATTCACCATGATGTAATACAGGAGATTAATGTTAACTACATTTAGCAAGTGTTTTGGACAAGGCAAGCTGTAGTTGCACTCTGACCCCAACCTCATAACATGCTGGGATATGCGAAGAAAAGAATTTCACTGTGCACATAATGTATATGTGACTAATAAAGACTCGTTATAATAAAGTTATCGTTATTAGCATTAGGAGGATGGGTTAAGGCCATGTTTCTTCATGTATTCAGTGAATGTCAATGCTGGTTAACAGATGCAGACAGTCAGTGGCTAACAGAACTTAACTAGCTCAATAACATCAAGGCCAGAATTTCTTCCCAAGGTTAACGTGATAAAAAGAGAGGACAGAGGTTACAGTTAAACCGAGGTCCTGACTGTCTGTGGTCATTAAAAATCCAACGAATCTTATCCTAAAAGAGTAGGGGTATAACCCCTATAATCCCCAGGTCCTGGTGAAATTCCCCCATTGACCCTTACCTATCACGGCCCCCTAATAATCTCCATCCCTGAATTGTCTACATCACTCTCTCCACTAATAGCTGGTGTGTGGTGGCATTCTGGAGCACTATGGCTGCCGTCACATCATCCAGGTGGATGCTACACACTGGTGGTGGTTGAGGAGATCTCCCCCCATACAACATAAAGCACTTTGAGCATCTAGAAAAGAGCTATATAAATGTAACTGTAAAAAAAAAAAAAAAAAATTTCAAGGTGATTTGTTCATTTGCAAAGAACACTGAATTTTATCAAACTACCTGATTACTTTGAATAAAATCCATTCATTCCTTCACTCTCCAAAAAAAAGCAAAAAAACAAAAACAAAAGGGATATTCAGATCAAAGATCCAGAAATCCTAGAAGTAGAGAGAAGTGACTTATAATTGAAATCCTTAGCTATTCATTTAAAATTAATTTAAACACACACTATAGCATGCCTTTTTCCTGTTATATAATGTATGCCACTTTATGAAATAAACTTCCATAAAACCTGAAAATTACTACTAGGATTTCTTGCTAATGTGTGCAATTATTGTGTCACTATTATATCAGTACAGAAAATGGAGTATCCTCGAAGCCTTGTGTTTGCAGCACAGTTCAATAGAATATCAGCTGCAAGTGGTTACATAATTTCTGCACAATGGAGAAGAGGTCTGAGCCATTATTTAATATTATGTCACAATATTTGCATATATCTGCATGTTTTATTATGGTTTGCAATACTATCATGATATGAAGTTTTATGATGTTCATCATGATATGATGTTCATGATATGAACATCCTAAATGTTAACCTGTAACTGTTCTAGTTAAGCAGAACTGAATCTTACAGGAACTAGCAGAATCTAAGGTTCTCAAAAAAAAAAAAAGTCATCACATTTAGCATGATGTATTATTTCTTCATGTACAATCACTCACTAGCCTCATAGCTTAAATAAACACAAATGTTTTTTGGGTTTTTTTGTAAACAGAGATAGTTCTTACAGCAAAGACCAATACTACTAGCTTAGCTAGATAACAAGCCCTTGTAAGTTAGCTAAATGTTTACTAGCTAAGTAAGTAATGCTAGGTATAAGCTAGCCGTCAGGTCAAAATATCTTCATTATTAAGGAAATTATTACATTTATTATATACATATACATACATTATTATAAACAGAAGTATGTATGTTAATTAGTTGGTATAGGAGTGTTAGGCCTAGGGTTTGATTTTATTTGTTTGTTTGGTTGGTTGGTTTTTTTGTCCATTGATGGGAGGCATTGTATGGCTTGCATACATTAAAATTTTAAATACATTTCCATTCAAGTAAAACAAGTTATGTATGTACAAATCCTACACCAAACTGACCTCCTGAAAATAAGTCAAACACTAGTTAAAATGCTTACTGTTGTCACAGTTTGAGGTGGAGATGGATGCAATTGAAGATTATAAGTCTTACTAAAGACCATAACAAAACACAAAGACACTACAACCTTGTGGCAAACCACTAAGGCTAAGCGTAACCATAAACCAAAGTCCATAAACACGGCAAAGAGAGACAAATGTAAGACAAGGAATGCAATTCAAACTGTGGCTATATACACAGATGCTCGTTAACATGACATGATTCAGGCGCAGGTGGTCATGTGACCATGATGCAGTGAGGTGCAGTGGCTGCTGGGAACTGTAGTCCAGAGTTCCTTCTCTCATATTACATGACAACTGTCTTGGAAATATGATGCAAAATAATATACAGAGTCTATTTAATATTGTGATGTGACTCCATGGCATTGTGCTGGCTTTGTTTTACGTAGGGTTTCCACTTAGCAAGAAACCATGCACACGTTGTTGGCCTGCTGTAATGATACTAAGCTCACCCCAACATAACCAAGTGTGCCAATACTTTTCAATTCAATCACTACTGCTGCTACTGGTTTCATTCTATCTGTACTATTGCAACATTCTGCTAAATCTGCTCAGTATTAATGCACATTTCTTGCATTTGTTGTCTTGTCCTGTGCGTTATTCTTTAGTGTATTGTTTATTGTTGATTTAACTGTAATTAGCTTAATTACAACCAATATCATCAAAGCAGTGGCAGCTCAGTGGTTAAGATGTTAGACTTCTGCCACTCAAACATATATGAGATAAATGTAAGTAAATGTAAGAACCAAGAATATTCAGAACGGGGCACCCAAGTGACGCAACAGAAAAGCGTTCGTATTGAATCCAGACAATATGACAACCATGAGAGCTCCAAGAGAGCAATGGTATTACACTGAAGAAGAAAGTGCGACAGTCAAAGTCTCCAGAAGAACTGTGGCTGGTTCTGCAAGATGCTCAATAAAACTTACAGCTTATTTCCTTACAAAAACCACACTCATTCTACCTGAGACTACTTTTTTTTTTTTTTTTTAAAGCAAAATGTCATCACACGAAATATTACCTTTGTTTCATTTATTACTGTTTACTGCTCTTTATAGCATTTTTTAAATGGAGAAACATTTAATTTCATTATTTTTGAAGTCATCTTTGCTCTACAGCATTTCTTTGCATGTGACTAAGACTTTTTGCACAGTACTGTATGTGCAGGTCTTCACCCTCCTCGGTTGGTAGCTGGCGTGTGGACAGGGGAGAGCAGGTTAGTAGGTCGGAATTGGCAAACGACCAAATGGGAGAAAATGGGAAGAGAAGTTCATCTGGCTAATTAGTTTCCAAACACTGTTGACTATTTGTTGATTGCCTTTTATAACGTAGCTAGATATAAACACGCAATATACTGACACCCCAAATAATTCAGCAATCTGTTATTGCACAAAGCGTACAGCCTGTATTAGGCACCTGGATCAATAAGCTATAAACCTCCAGTGCTCAAGTCCAATAGCAACCTATGTGTTTAATTTTTTTCGGTGTCATTATGGGTTTTTTTTTTTTTTGCAGCAGCAGATTGTTTTTAACCCTCACATGAATCGTGTCTGGCAGTACTAGCCATTTTGCACTGAATTCAAACTTGGCTGCATTTCCACCATTAAAGCTTTTCTCAACTTTCATAATTAACTTCTTACTATCAGTTGGAGAATTACCCATCTGTATGTTGGCTCCCCTTTTACCCCAACCAGAGAAACTAAACTGACTTCTTTCCTGCTTATTCAGCCTTTTTTTTTTTTTTTTTTACGAGTGTATGCAAAACTGCATCTAGTTAAAACTTTTTGCCATTTTATATACACTACTTTAAAACAGTGAAAGGAATGGGAATACACTATGGTTGAGATTATCATGATTTATACTTAGTACACCAACACAACACACATAGTTCATAACCCGCATGTAAAACTAAAAGCATTGTGGTAGATCAACTCTGTCATTACTACATGCTTATCTAGCACTAGCACTGTTCACAGTTTGTTTACATTACCTGCTGTCAATCATTAAGTGATCTGACACACCCACACAGCCTTGATGAGGTATAGGATATAAAATCGTAGTTAGGGATATACATTTCTTTCAACAGTTGAGGTCATAAGTTTACATATGCCTTGCGGAACCTGAAAAATCTTCTTTTTAAAAAAAAAAAAAAAAAGAGGGATCATAAACATTGCATGTTGTTTTTTATTTAGCACTGCCCTCACACCTCCGGGGTTGGGGGTTTGATTCCCTCCACGGCCCTGTGTGTGCAGAGTTTGCATGTTCTCAAGAGCTGCAACAACTAATCGATAAAATGGATAATAATCGATACTCGGAGAGTAAATACTAAAGTTGTGTCCCAAATGAAGTACTATACACTTACACTATGCACTCTGCACTACCGTCTAG
>JANDJT010000114.1:16653644-16664295 GCA_024331685.1 Stegophilus panzeri
CTCATGTAAACACCTTAATCACAATATTGTCTTATTCAGAATAAGGTCAATAATTAGATTACTGCTGTCCATGTAAAAGGACAGATATAAAAGATTTTTTATAGATATGAGCTTCTTAACTGAATTTAAACAGAACTGTGATACTGACATTTCCAATAAGGACACAGAACCTTCCTTAGGAAGCATCTGTCCTTATCTTTTCTTCAAGATATTATCCCAGGAGTACAAATGATGCTTAGTGATGAGGAACCAATGAGGAACATAGATCTTGTGCACGCTGATCTTGTGCACGCTGATTATTACAATATGGATAGAGGTTTGAGCTTGCCAGCAGGAAGTGTCCGTGGTACTTTACTCTGAGCACACAATGAACATGATGCCACCACTCTGTGTATCTCCCTCTCCATATTAGGCCACCAGTACTTTTCCCGTAACAGATGGTAGGTGCGTTGTGCCCCTGGGTGACCTGTGCCAATCACCGTGTGGGCCCAGACGACGAGTTCCTGTCGGTACCGTTCAGGCACAAATCGTCTTCCCGAAGGGCATGTTTCTGGAACTTGTGACTAGGGAATGTTCTCTAGCGCTTGATCCAGCTCCCACTCCAGGGTACTAATAATACATGAGGGTGGTAAGATGTACTCTTCGTTGTTCCTCAGAACCGCAGTGTTGTCCAGACGAGACAGGGCATTAGCCTTAGTATTCTTGGATCTGGGTCGGTATGACAGGGTGAACTGGAACCTGGTGAAAAATAGTGACCATCGGGCTTGACGGGGTGATAACCTCTTTGCAGTACGTAGATATTCTAAATTCTTGTGATCAGTGAATATGACGAAAGGGTGTGTAGCTCCCTCTAGCCAGTGTCACCATTCTTCCAGGGCTAGATTAACGGCCAAGAGTTCTCTATTGCCCACATCGTAGTTTCTTTCGGCAGGTGATAGTTTACGTGAAAAGAATGCCACAGGATGGAGTTTGGGCTTCTCTCCGAAACGCTGTGAGAGAACAGCTCCTAGGGCCTGTCTCTGATGCGTCGACCTCAACCACGAATGGTTTGGATGGGTCTGAGTGCTTGATAATGGGAGCGGTTGTGAAGGCCTTCTTGAGCTGAACTAGTGCTGCTTGGGCAGCTGGGTTCCATGGCAGGCGTTTAGGCTTTCCTTTCAACAAGGACGTCAGTGGGTTTGCTATGGAGCTGAAATTTCTGATGAACCTTCTGTAGAAATTGGCAAAACCCAGGAATCTCTGTAGCTCCTTCACGGTTGCAGGCGTGGGCCAGTCTACTACTGCTTTCACTTTTACTTGGTCCATGGTAACCCCTCAGGGCTGATGGTGTACCCCAGAAATGAAATGGTGTCCTTATGGAACTCACACTTTTCAGCTTTGACGTAAAGCTGGTGCTGGAGTAATCTTTGCAGGACTTTACAGACATGGTGAACGTGCTCTTCCTTGGAACTAGAATAGATCAATATATCGTCGATGTACGTGATTACGTTACATCCCAGCATGTCCCTTAAGACGTCGTTGATTAGACACTGGAAGACAGAGGGAGCACTAGAAAGCCCATACGGCATTACCAGGTATTTGTAGTGCCTGGAGGTGGTGCTAAACCCCGTCTTCCACTCGTCTCCCTCTCTGATCCGGACCAGGTTGTATGCACTGCGGAGGTCCAGCTTTGTGAAGATGGTGGCAGCGCGAAGTTGTTCTAGAGCAACTGGTACTAACGGAAGAGGGTAGCGATACTTGATACAGCATTGGTTTAGACCCCTATAGTCTATGCATGGTCATAGCCCTCCTCCCTTCTTCTCCACAAAGAAGAATCCTGCGGAGGCAGGGGACGTAGAAGGTCTTATGTAACCCTGTTGTAGTGCCTCTTGGATGTACTCCTCCATAGCTCTCTGTTCAGTCTGTGATTGTGGGTAAACCCTACCTCGGGGTGGCGTAGTTCCCGGAAGCAGATCGATGGCGCAGTCGTAGGGCCGATGAGGTGGTAAGCCACTAGCCTTTTCTTTGCTAAATGCCTCACTGAGGTCTGGTATTCAGAGGGAATGTGGACTGTGGTAGTTTTGTTTGGGCTCTCGATGGAGGTGGTCGTTAGGGTGATCACGGGTGTCTGAAGACAATGGTTGATGCAATGGGGGGACCAGTGCGTGATCTCCTTGTGAGTCCAGGAAATAACCAGGTTGTGGTGTTCTAACCAGGGGAGGCCTAGGACCACTGGATGTCTGGCGGACACCGTGAGGTAGAACACCATGCTCTCCTGATGGAGTGCGCTGGTCCGGAGGTTGAGTGGTTCAGTACAATGCGTGATGAACCCCACCCCAATGGGGGCCCCATCAATGGCTTGAATCTGGCGTGGTGTGATTAGTGGACGAACCGAGATGTTGTGCTGCTGTATGGTGGTCTGGTCAATGAAATTCCCCGCCGCTCCTGAGTCAATCAGTGCTTCTAAAGTACAACACAGTCCTGAGTATTCTACTATGACCGGCAGCAAGAATGCAGATTGAAATACGCTCTGGGTTTAAGGACCCAAACTCACCCCTGGCTGATGTAGCTTAGCTGTTTCGTTGTCTCCTACGTCATGGCGTTGCTTGAGAGGGCATTGTCTGACGAAGTGCTTCTCCTCACCGCAGTAGAAGCAACGTAGCTCGCAATGCCGTCTCTCTCTCTCCTCCGTGTTAACCCGCGCCCGCCCCAGCTGCACGGGTTCAGCGGGGAGACTTTGCACCGCAACCTCCGCCTCGCTGCGTACTGGGCGGCGGCTCTGCAGCAGACGGTCTAGGTGAATAGCCAGGCTAATGAGTGAATCTAGAGTTAGCTGATCATCGCGACATGCCAGTTCTGTTACTATATCCGGGTTAAATCCCTGGCGAAAAATAGTCTTGAGGTCGGGTTGGTTCCATCCACTCCTGGCCGTGACACTACGAAACTCTAAAGCATAATCCACTACGCAGCGTGTCCCTTGCTTCAGGGTCAGTAATTCCTCCCCGGTCTCCCTGTTGTCTGGCGAGTGATCAAAGACGATCCGAAATCGCTCCGTCAGTTGATCCATGGTAGTGATGGTGCTGTCTCCCTGTTCCCATTCCGCCGTGGCCCAGAGCAAAGCTCTCCCAGTCAATAGCTCCATGAAATGGATCATTTTCAGACTCTCCGGCATGCCTGGGTAGCTGGAGAAAAACAGGGAGCACTGGAGGAGGAAACCCTGGCAGCGTGCCGGATCTCCGTCATATTTCTCCGGCACCGGTATGGGAGGAAAATGCGCAGTCTTCGGTGTAGCAAGCTTCGCGGCTTGAACTAGCCTAGCCACCTGCTCCGTCAGGTTGGCTAGCTGTTGTCTCTGCTCACTAATAATCCAACCGTGGCCTTCAACGGCTTGATGCCACTGCGGATCACCCGCTGCTTCCATAGCGAAGCGAAGTAATCTGTCACGTACCATTGAGAATACGGAAGCAGATGCAGGCGACAGATTCAGGCAGTATAATCCAGAGGAATAGACAAAGTTCATAGTCGAGAAACAGGCAAGGGTCAGGAGATCATGCAAACAAAACAAAACGGGGCAAGGCAGAAATCGAGGTCGGGGATGTAAACAATGGTCAAAGTCACTTTGCAATAAACACGGTAGATAAGGCTTGGATAACGACAGAGAAACAAGTCAGCTGAACGTTTACTTCGCAAAGTCTGTATGCATCCAAAGTCTCTTATATGCTGTGGTGAGAGGGTGATAATGATTGGCTGCAGGTGTGTGTGATCAGAACTCCGGGGAAGGTGAGCGCATGCGTGTGTGGGAGGTGTAGTCCTCAGTGGCCATGTTTGAAGTAAGTGTTGCTTCTCGGGAAACCGAGTCGTGGCTGGGCTGAGATATGACAACATTGAAGTGGAAGGGCTATAATAGCAGGAGACCACATCGGGATCCACTCCTGTCAGCCAGGAACAGATATCTGAGGCTATCATGGGCACAGGTTCACCCAAACTGGACAGCTGAACATTGCACAAACCTTACCTGGTCGTTTTCCAATCTTCATAAATACATTATGGAGAGCTCATGTATACTATGAAAAGAGATCATAATCCGTAACAATAAAGTACCGGTTCAGGATAAAGTTACACAATCTTCCGGACAGCTCATGCAGCTACATATAGGATCTCTAGAGATTGAGCTGAATAGACTTTTCATATACAGTTATTGGTTCAAAATATATAATGTTCCAGGATCAGCTAACATTAACCCCTGTGTTCTGTTTGAGTAAAAAATAGCCTTTTACTACACTGAAACATGATTTGCTTGGTTTCATTTCCTAATGTACCAGAAATCATTTTGAAACACACTCCCTCTTCCCCTCCAGGACAATCCCCAATACATGGGAAAGGCTTTTTGAGCTACTTTCCATTAATGTTGTTCCATGTTGCTAGGAACTGAGATTAAGATACACTATTAAGTATATAATCAGTACTTGGTACTTCTTTTCAAATGAATCTCTATGTACCACATCTGTGTGATTACCACAGACAAGAACTTTAACTTTAATCTGTATGCATTTGTGAAAAGAACAGAAGACCAGGTTACTCAAGAGTCACTTATAAGGAAAATCTCAGGGAAGTTACAGTACGTTTCGTCAATAAATATTAAATTCCATCAATAAAGGTTTATGAGTAGCACTTATTTGTGTAGATGCAGTCGTTAAGTCTTCAGTAAAATGAACTTGTAAATTAAGCTGTAAAGCCAAGGATGCAGGAAGCAGATTTTCAAGATTCCCGTAAACTGCAAATAATAATAAGAAGAACAAGAAGGGTAATCATAATAATAATAATAAGAAGAAGAGGTATAATAATAAGAAGAAGAAGAGGAAGAAGAAGAAGAAGAGGAATAATAATAAGAAGAAGAACAAGAAGAGTAATCATAATAATAAGAAAAAGAAGAAGAGGTATAATAATAAGAAGAAGAAGAAGAGGAAGAAGAAGAAGAAGAAGAAGAGGAATAATAATAATAAGAAGAAGAAGAAGACAAAGGAGAAGATGAATAATAATAATTATTATAAAAAATATTATTATTATTATTATTATTATTATTATTATTATTATTACTATTATTATTTTAATAATAATAATAATAAAGAAATAAACATATTTTTGAGTACGTTATTTTTCCTCTTTGTATTCCACTGTGATTTGCCAACAATTGCATTTTTTATTTATTAATGAACGACGCACTGTGCTTTTTATGGAATGTCTGCGAGACTTGAGGACAGAGGAATTTGTTCTTTCCGGTTTCCCAGTAACATGAGGAGCTGTGGGTTTGTTTTTTGGTTTTTTTTGCCTCATTAGCTTCAAGAGAAAGAAAAATAGGAGATCTGGGTGAAGGAACGAGTGCATATATCTACTATAATGTAATCAATAACAGGAACTAACCTCTGTGTCAGGAAACTTACCGACTCCAGACTCCTTCCATAAATGTTCAATAAACATCACCCTGTCAATGTTTGTTACACAACTATACATGTTTAATCTGTTTATGAAAACTGATTAAATGTTTTGATAATTATGCGTTTGAAAGGTAAAAAGATCAACTACATAAGAACAGCTTTGGTAGGACATACTCCCATGACTGTCTCTTCCTAATAATGCAAGATAAATATACTGAACTTTAAATTGAATCGTTTAGCAGATGCTGTAATCCAGACCAAATTTATTGTCAAAAAAAAACATAGTCTCATGCTAGTAGTTAAATCCAAATAGTTTATGGTCTAAGAATACCAACGAGACTAAATCCATGTTACATGAGATTTAGTGTGAGAGTTAATAAAGCAAACAATACAAGTTGTTTTTTTTAATACGCTTTGTCAATTAAATTAAAGCTGTGTAGATTTAATAGCCGCATCATTTAAACATTTATTTAGACTTCTAACTGCTCTGTACTTCTACTATGAGAATGGAGTCCACAGCTTTTTCTTCTTTTCTCAGTGAAATCAGTGGTAATTACACACACACACACACACACACACTCACACACACACAAAACAAACTACACATGCCATGAATAGGTTAGAAATTAGGTTGGAAAACGCTGTTAATTCAACCTAAGACGTAAACTCACCTGGAATTTTTTATTTAACTATACAGGCTAAACTTCCAGCCCACTGAACTCATCTGATGGGATAATTGGTTTTTTTTTTGTTTGTTTTTTTTTTTTACCTAAATGCTTTTTTCTCCTCATTTACTTTCTTCTTATTTACAATGAAACTGTGGCACAACTTTCTATGACGGTCATATTTATAATCAATTAATTCAGAACACGTTCATATCATGTTATCATGCATTCATAACCTTCTGCTATAATTTATTGGTTATAGTTGTCTTTATTGTGTTTATAGCTGCCTTTATTGTGCAACATGAACTGTTAGCATGATGCATTATAAGTAGTTTGGACAACATATTACATAAAAAATACTAAAGAAACCGAGCTCCTCTTTGTGTTGCATTAGGGAACTTGGACTGGTTTATTTTCTTTAAGATATAAATTATACCTGAGAGATTATCAGGATATCATACTACACAACTTTATAACTTCTGAAAGAACTTGGTAGTGTGTCTACGACTGAACATAATGCACTCAGCAAACTGGGGCTTATATAGTGTGTTATAAACACTGCTTATAATGCATTCTGTTAACATTTTATAATGGCATTCTGAAACATTGTTATAACCTGTAATGTCTTTCCATAGCCTAAATAATTATCATTTATAAATTAATTATAACACGTTATGAATGTATTCATGTGTAAGGATAAATGTGACCTTCTTAGAGACTGTTACCAAAAACAATTATAACAATGTGTATGATGCATTATGAATGCATTATAGAATGTTGTGAATATATTCATAGGTCATTATAAATATGGCCTTCAGAGAAAGTGGTTTACTGCCTTATGAGTCCTTATGAGAAAACATTTAAACGCATTATGAATACATTATAACATGTTAAGGATGTATCCATAAGTCATGATACATATGATCTTCGTAAAAATTGTTTTAATGCCTTGTGAATGCAGCATAACATGTTGCGGTGCATCCATAAGTCACTAAACAGATGGCCTTCATAGAACGCATTTTAATTTCTTGTGAATCATTATAACATGTTATAGACGTATCCATGAGTTATTATACATATGATCTTCGTAGAAAGTATTTTTATGCCTTATGAATGCATTATAACATGTAGGGATGAATTCATGGGTCATTGTACATATAGCCTTCATAGAAAGTGTTATAATGCCTTGTGAATGCATTATAACATGTATGGATGTATCCATATGTCATTATTCATATGGCCTTCATAGAAGGTTTTTCAATGCCTTATGAATGCATTATAACATGTATGGATGTATTCATAAGTCATCATACATATGGCCTCCATAAAAAGTCTTACCATTTTTTAAATTTATTTTTTTTAACAATGTGCATAATGCCTTTTGAATGCATTATAACATATTATGGATGCATTCATAGGTCGTGAAACATATGGTCCTGATAGAAAGTGTTAGCACAACTGTTTCCAAGTAGTTTCGGTGTTGCCAGATTTGGGAGCTCACCTGCCATTGAGCAGCGCGAGCAGCTCTCCCGCATGGTACAGGTCATTGCGCGTGACGCGGCTGAAGCGGAAGGAGTTGAGGTTGCAGAAGGTCACGGCAGGGAAGGTCATCAACGGGATCGAGATCTCGTCGAGCTTGGTCACGTGCGGATACTGCAGGTAGAAGCGCACGCGGTCCGCGCACACGAACACGAGGAAGGAGAGCGAGCCGGCGAAGAAGATAATCCACAGGCAGCGCCTCACGCACAGCCGCTCGTAGGTGAACATGTGGGCGATGCCATGAAGAGTGGACCTGCTGGCGAAAACTTCAATGGGCGCCGGTCGCTCGCAGTCCACGTTGTCGTCGTCGTTTTCGCCTCTAAGATCCATGATTACAGCCGAAACTCAGGAGAGTGGAGGAGAAACGCGGAAAGCCAGAGGATGCGAGTGAAAGAAGCGCGTGATGAGAGCGCCAAGTTTCCCGCCCTTTTCTCCTGCGAGAGGTCTTTAATGGAAAACAAGTCCAGCCTTTCAGAGTGATGGAGCGTTTACTTTCATCCCTCAAGAGAAAACCGCGACGACTGATTGAGACACCGGAAATGAGCTTTGCCTCTTCTTCTTCTTCTTTTTCTTCTTCTTGTCCTTTTTGTTCCCCCTCTATAACGACACTCGTGAGACGACGTTAATGTACAACAGCACACTCACTACTAATGACTGCGGGGCTGAAAATTAAACAAGTCATGGAGAGAAATCTCCAAGTCCTGATGTAGTAGCCTATATTATTGTAGAAACATTCAGAAATATTCAGCTGTAATAATGTCAAGATGTCAAAAAGCCAATGAGTCCAATTGCTTTTTAACTAAATTCGACAGGAAAATACAACAAAGCGGAGATTACAATGCTGTCTCAGGCATTATTTAAACGGTTTAACACACACGCATATATAAAAAAAATAAACAACAACAACAACAACAACATCGCCGGATTGTTTAAAAACAGCATCATTACACAGAAAGAAATGTGTCATCTCCATCCCTGTGGTCCTTCCTGTCAGCACGAGACATCCAAAAACATAAACACAGAGACGCAAGCGAGAAAAATCCTGTCAGCTTTTCTTTTCTTTCTTTTTTTTTTTTTTTTTTTTTTTAAAGAGAATTCGGTCCAAACCTGAACAAATAAGTGTCTCGGTTTATCCGTTTGACTCTGTAAGGTCGGTAAATCCGACTGACACGCTGTGGAAACGTCTCTACAACTCGGCTATGTCTTCTCTCAGTTTATACTGACCGAGGTGAAGCCCTGAATCCCTCCGGAGTCCTTTACGAAGGCTCGCTGTGGCGGATGTTCACGTCTTCAGCACACAGCACGGGGATGTGAAAGGAGAAAACACACCGTCTCGCTCTCTCTCTCTCTCTCTCTCTCTCTCTCATACACTCACACACACGCTGCGACGCTGCGTCCACATCAGTGCACCATTAGCCTTGGTTTTGGCCCATCTCGACCATTTTTGCGTCCGTGAGAGAGAGAGAGAGAGTGGGTGAGAGAGAGAGATGGGATGATGTTGGTGCTTTTTGCTGACGTGAGCTCGCCATGGACTGAAGTGTCTGAATGTGCAGCTTTTAGCCTTGTCTAACAAGATTGATCCCGACCTACCTGGTCACAGTATGCTAATGTCATTATCACAGCAATCATACATCTTATCCCTGTAGATAACACCACTGCCCCAGTGCAAGTCATGGATTTACCTAATTAATTCACAAAAACATGCATAGATGTGACTGAAGATTTCAAAAGCTTTCCAATCAGGTCCATGAGCATGAGATGATTACCAGAGAAGCACTGCACAAGCCCCAGGGCGATTCTTAGTTCTGTTGGATATGTCCAAACTTCTTCTAAACACTCCATGTATAAACATTACAAAGTATTATTTATTTATTTATTTATTTATTTATTTATTTATTTATTTATTATTTAGCTGTAATGTGAAAAGTTAGATTAATCTGTTTGCTTTTAACTCAGTTCCTCAGGAAAACGAAACAGAGCAAAGACATTACAAAGTTTTCTCAGTCATAATTTTTCAAAACAAATGTAACATATTAAAAAAAATTTATAATAAATAAATAAAAACACTGGTTGGTTTTATCAGCGTCATTAGATAGAAATAAATCTTTCTATTCAGTTTGCAGATAAACATCGTCATGCCTGTGGTCCTTCCTGAAACCATGAGAGACGTTTAGATGGAAGCCCATATTGTGAATATTTTAACCAAAAACAGTATGTTTTCATTTCCTTTAAAGGTGCGGTTTGTTATTTTTGAAAGTGTTCCATACGTGTAAATATATTTCAAGTGTGCCAAAAATGAAAAACTATTATAAGAAATACTTGCAATATATCTAACTGAAGGGGCATGGTGGCTTAATGGTTAGCACTGTTGCCTCGCACCTAAGCGGTTGGGAGCTCGAATCCCACCTCCACTCATGGTGTACGGAGTTTGCATGTTCTCCCTGTGCTTTGGGGGTTGACTCCGTGTTCTGCAGTTTCCTCCCCAAGTCCAGACACATGCGTTGTAGGCTGATGCCCATTCCCAAACTGTCTGTAGTGTGTGAATGGGTGTGTGATTGTGTGTGTGTGTGTGTGTGATTGTGCCCTGCGATGGGTTGGCATCCTGTCCAGGGTGTCCCCCGCCTTATGCCCGGAGTTCCCTGGGATAGACTCCAGGCTCCCCGCGACCCTGCGTAGGAAAAGTGGTATGGAAAATGGATAGATGGGTATCTAACTGGTTTCTTCATATTAAAGCTTCTGTATATATTATTTCTGGCCCAGAATAGAAATTAGCTTCAACCCCATGCCAAAGCAGGCTCAATCAGTTTTTCATATTTGAAATATGCCTTTAAAAATGTAATAAACAATACTACCATGCAACAAATCTCACTACTTTCTAAATTTCTGGTTTTTGTTTACATTATTTTCTGGCCCAAAATTAAGCTCCAAAACAGGATTGGTTTGTTTTTGTTCCCTAAAAAGCAAATCGAGGTGCAAACATAGTTTAGGGTCCAGACAGTTGAGAATGATGAGCCTTGTTAATGTTTGTTTATA
>JANDJT010000114.1:16677929-16694743 GCA_024331685.1 Stegophilus panzeri
GGCTCGAAATGTACATGCCAGGCTCTAAAGATGTTAATTATTCTTAAATCTGACAAGAGAGACTATTTTAGCTTCTTTAACTGTGATCTGACAAAAGCTACAAATAAGCAATTTGTGTCATTGTATTTTCAGCACAAGTTGTGCTTCATTACCATGTGAGTTGGGTCATTGTGATCTGCATACTTCTCTGTGTTCCGATCCCATTAAAAAAAAAAAAAAAAAAAAAAAAAAAAAAACGCTGATAGATAAGAACCAAAAAACAACTCGTGGTCATTAAAAGAAGCTAAAATAAATTCTGGAGTAATTGATACCAGAACACTAATTATGAAGCAGGGACTTTCACTAACCTGACAATTAAATATATACAAATAAAATATAAAAATGACAGTATGTCATCTCTAAATTAGTAACTAATCACTCATGAAATGTGGCTCTCATTGCTACATGCTTTTGATATAATACCACTTAATAATAATGGAAAATAAATGTAATGTAATAAACCAGTTTACACATTCAGGGATATGGACATGTAGGATAATAATAATAATTATTATTATTATAATCCATCCATCCATACCACATATCCTTCAGGGTCGCAGGGAACTAGGAGCATCGGGCACAAGGTAGGGTACCCTGGACGGGGTGTCAGTCCATCACAGAACACAATCATATTCACACACTACAAAGACTTTGGACATGGCAATCATGCATGCCTTTGGACTGGGGGAGGAAACCAGAGTACACAGAGGAAACCCCTGCAGCACGGGGAGAACACACAAACTCCACACACAGGTCAATGGGAGGAATATAACCCCCCAAATCCTGGAGGTGTGAGGCAAATGTGCTAACCATTAAGCCACTGTGCACACTGTGCTCCTTCACAACCCTGCGTAGGGTAAGCAGTAAGGAAAATGCATGGATGGAAAAACTATGTGAGAATTTCAATGCACCTATAGTGTGAATGGGAATGCAGCCATCTTGAATCTAAAATCTGAATAAGTTTCTATGTTGGTTTTCCCAGACTGAAGGTCCATATCAAGGTAACATCCTGCTGTCAGATATTGATAAAGATGATGGTCACAGGAGGTAAACTTATAACACAGAGCGAGGGGATGAGGGTTTTTTATGAAAGAGATTGTTGAGAGGGAATTAAAAATTTTGGTTGGCATGACACTAAAAGATCTGCTGCTAAGCACAGCCTGTATCTATGAACCGCAAGAAGATCATATTGTGAGAATTTGAAAGTATGTGTAAACGAATGGAAGCTGAAGAGCATGGGTAAGACCACGCAGTGCTTTGAAGCTAAATAGGAGTAAGTTGGTAAAAGACATGTAGCAATTAGACTTTACAAAGCCAGGGAAATTTTCTGCGTTTTGAATGTGTTGACATCTGGAACTTGCAGAAAAACCAATGAATAAGGCCAATGAATATCAGTCTAGACAGAAAGTTCTGAAGGCTGGTTACCAGTTTCAAAATTTTTAAATGTAAACGAAGGACAAATGCAAGCAAAGTAGCAGGCTCATTCAAAAAACCTTGTTTGGCATCAAAAGTATGTCACAAAGGACATATATTTTAGTTGCAATTTGTACAGAAAATATGGAACAGTATCACAGGGTCCATACTAATACGTAAATATTCAAATAATTGTTTTAGCATTTATTTAAAAGTTAAACACAACCTGATATATAAGACAATTTTTAGACAAACTGTAATGAACGTGAAGAATTTTGGGTCAGGTAATATCCAGCTGATATTGTGATTACAGAGTTAGCTGTAATATACAACAGCATTGTTGAATTGTCAAATCTGTTCAGAAGGTGTTGATTGTTTTTTTTTAATAACAGCAGCTCTGACAGTAATTTCCTCTGTAATTAATGTGATAGATGTATAGAAAGCATTTGCTCAAATACAATGTTGTTTCTGTCAAGCCACACAAGATTTTATGGAGATGCCAGTGATCCTGACCCTTTCTGTTCTCCGGACCTGCCTGATCCATCCTGATGCCATACCTCTGGATGGAGATTGCTTAGGACAGTACCGCTTGAAGTACCATGGAAATGGTTTTGGACCTCAATTCCACATGGACAATTTCGCTGTGGTTGCTGGGACTACAGTTGCAGCGATGGCCTTGGGACTGCAATTACTACATACAATTTTGCACTCAGGTCTCCTTTAGTGAACAGTGGACTAGTTCAACAAAAAGACTTCATATAAAACCATAATGAACTTCCCTTTACTTTTACACTATCCGTTGTTACCCAGATGAGGACGGGTTCCCTTCTGAGTCTGGTTCCTCTCAAAGTTTCTTACTCATATCATCTTAGGGAGTTTTTCCTCACCACCGTTGCCACCGGCTCGCTCAACAGGGATAAATTCACACATTTAAAATCTGTATCCTGTGTTTATATATTTCTGTAAAGCTGCTTTGAGACTATTTGAGTCCATTGTTAAAAGCGCTATACAAATAAAATTCAATTGAATTCAATAGTAACAACTAGTTCACAAGTATTTGTATGGTGGACAATTCACATAATCTAAGGATAAAAATAAATCGATTTGTAAAATGTTATTTAATAAAAACAAATTATATACTCATAAAAAAAAAGTTTTCTGTAAGAAAATATTTGTTTAAAATTTCTGAAAGGAGTCTCCAGTGACAGTCTTCGACCACAGGAAAATTTTCTGGACAGAGGACCAATTTCTCAGTAATGTGATAATCTGCAATGTTTTTTGTCTTGGAAAAAAGGGAGAGACGTCTGAGGGAACTGTTTATAGCTGCCGCAGTGAACAATAAATGAAAATGGTTAAACAAGCATGATGTGTCATTCATTAATCGATTAAATTGTAACCATTGGCAAACTGCTGTGCTGTAAGTGAAATAATACACTTTAGGACATGCTGTCATTGAAAAATAATCACTTTTAGGTTGGTAACATCACATTCCCAAAGTGTTTTATTCCTTAATAAGTCATGGGAAAACGGGATACATTCTAATATAAGTCTCGCACAAAAGAGGAAAAACCTATAATAGTTTTGACATAAAATCAACTTCATAAACTATTTGTAAAAGGCACAGGAGGCTCCTGACATTCACATACTGCATAAAGAAATACTATAACTCGTCTGTTGTTTTTGTGTGTTTACTACCAGGAACTGGTTTACTTATTAATCTAGGATGTACTTCATAATAATTAGATCAAGAGAAGCACTCCAGGCTGTCAGGAAAATAGAATTACTGTTGATCTTAATACAAAGGAACATATCTTCATAATTAATTGGCCAATTCATCTGTATAGATTGCAAAGAATGATAATTAAGCATGTGTTGTGCATTTTACCTCTGGACACAGCTCTCTGTCTTTTTCTTACTCTCTCTGGAGTACTAAGTATGTTCCCCACTTGCGTTTTGCATCTCTAAATAATGGCTATGGGATTTAATTTATACCCAATGGGTTCTGTAATTAAAGCTGATACTCTGCAGATCAACATGAAAGCAGATTTCTACCAGGAACAAGATTTATTTATTTATTTATTTATTCGCACATTTATCCATATTCAAATCCTAAAAGGAACAGGAAATTTTTCAAGGCTATGAGCGACAGAGCTGTAAGAGTTCTAGACACTGAGCTGTGTACTGCCTTCGAAAGCTAATTGCTTTGTTGCTAATCAGTGCTGAAATTGGTTAAAACAAATAAGCATTTTAATCAATAGATGATGGCCTCAAGGCATGTTCTAACAAAAGCAGCATCTGTGACCTTCAAACAGTTGTTTTTCAAGTATTTTCTACCCTGGGTATTTACTATTATTATTATTATTATTATTATTATTATTATTATTATAAAATGGAAATAACAATGTAGCATTTTTTTTCATAACTTGTTGGTCAGGACTTTTGTAAAATAGCACCTTTCCAACATTCAAGGTAGCTGTACGAAAAAAAACCCCCAAAAAACAAGAAAAGTCTAGTAGGAAGAGGAAAACTGTTGAAAGAATTTAAATGTTTTATGAGAGAACAAAGTGCAGTCACAAAGGTCCTAGGGGTGACATTCAAAAGTTTGGGAACTATGGAACTAAAAGATCTGCTCCCCACTGATGATTGGACCCGAGCGTCTGATCAGCAGTGTTTGGTTGTAGAGCTCAGAGACAAAGAATAATGCAGGGCAAAGCTATATATTGCTTTGTAAGCAAGAAAAAGGAATTTGTATTTGATTCTTACTGAGACAGGGAGCCAGTGTAACTGCTGGACTGTGGGTGTAATGTGGGCAGTACATTTGGCAAGGACTCTAGCAGCTGAATATGTTGAAGGAATGTACGGCTAGCAGAGCCTAGAAAGGGTCAAGTCCTTTCTTTTGTTCAAGAAAATAAAAAACAATAAAAAAAAAGGTTCAGTTATTTACTGATAACAAATGGCTTGGAGTGAATTATTCTTTCATTTTTACAGTAGCACCACTAGGGGTCAAAAGTACACATGTAAAGTAGAGGCTGGAGCTGATTTCTTTCTAGCCTAGGGACAGTTGTCAATGACAGTTGTGTTTATAGATAAAGATGTGTGTATGTATAAATAGTCTTATGCTTTTACCTGTGATGAGACCCCATGCTATATGGTTCAACCCTAATGGTTTTCTAAAAGTAATGGTAAGGTAACTTTTTAAGCCCTCCCATTCAATATCATTACCAGCTGTCACTGTGTTGGAGTCTATTTGTTTTTCTGTTTTTTTTGGTTTTTACCAGAAATGCCAAGAGTGGGGTTATAAATGAAGCCCTACTCAATAGCACAGACATGTGAGGAATACGAGAGATTGCTGTCCCATTCAGGGAGTGACCAGTACTAGGCAGATATTCTTGCAGATCTTTTAACGTTGCTGAAGGTATCTTAGCAGCCTCCCTGATAAGATTTATTCTTGTTCTTTCATCAGTTTTGGAGGGATGTCCTGTTCCTGGTAATGTCACTGCATTAACACCCCATTTTCTCTACTTGTTGATGAATGCTTTCACCATGTTCCATGGTACAAATTGTTTGGAAAATCTTTTGTACCTCTCTCATGATTGATGCCTTTCAACAGCATGATCCTGAACAACTCTTTGCGGACCAAGGCTTCAACAGTCAGATGAAACCAATGAGATGTCAAGAAAATCCTACAGAAACAGCTGATCTTTATTTGTGGTTAATCTTCATTAATGACAGGTGTATGATAATTATTTTTGATCATGAGTTTCAATGTTACTGGTTAATTCTGAGCACAGTTATATGCCCCATTATAAATGGGTGTGCACACTTATGCACCTAAGTTATTGTAAGGTTTTTTTTTTCCCCTAAAACATTTCTGTTTGTTTTTCATTTGAATTTTTGATGCTGCTATAAATAAATATTAAATATATTAAATGCGTAAAATAAAGTCTGATGATTTAGCTTGGTTTCATTTTTTTATGTCACAAAAACCTGCAATTTTAAGAGTGTGTGTAGACATTTTACATCCGCTGTATACATGTAAGATTCCTGGAACTTTGCAGAATTCAATGCCAAGATTTAGAGTTTAGATACTAAGATGGTCCTTACTCTGCCCTTGCTGTCTTTGAAAGATGAGTGGACATGTCATTATCAAAATGCACTTCCGACTGTTGTAGTTCACACGAAAATGTCGTTATGCATCGGTTTGTGCTTGCGATGAAAAGATCACCACAGCTGAGACATTTCCTGTTGTTATCAAAGCTCACCCCAAAGCCTCAAACTTTATTCAAATTAATAAAATATCAGCTATATCCATCTTTAAGTGATATCTCCAAAACTTAAAAAGCAAGAAACTCTGAATGTGATAAATTAAGGGGTTTTTTTTCTCCACATATGCTTTTGTGGGTGACTTCTTTTAACTATACCGAGTTACTAATAATGCAAAGTACAAAAAAACATGTTCAGACTACACAAACCTCGAGCCTGCGTTTTTCAAAAGACCAGGCCAAATGTCAACGCTAGAATTTGATTGACAGAATTCACAACAGATTTGGAGCACAAAGGTTCCCTGAATGTCAGGATTAAGGCGCAGACTGCACAAACCATCCTCATCATGGAGTAATGGATTCACTCCTCCACATGATTTGAGCAGCTTGCATTAATTAGTTTTCTTAATTAACCCAGCGTGTGTAAACATTAATATTCCATCCTCATAAGATAACTAAAGCCTGCTTTCCACTGCGAAAATACAGTGACTTTACTGTTTCTGCAAAGAGCGAATCTGGAAATTGAAGGCCTGGAAAGATATTTTGTGTTGTTGGTATTGCAATTATCATTCACTGGTAGCCTTAATTGTCATGTAAATAAGTTTTGTGCTCATAAGTAAATAAATAGGGAAAATTAATCTCTGTTGGATTGATGGATTTTCTTTATCTGCTATGCTGACAACTTAATCAATCAAGTGCCTCTGTTACGGCAAAATTTAAACTTACACAGCGCTAAACAGTGTTTATTTTTTCCTCCAGCTCAGAATAGTAATCAGGTTTTTTGCAAATACAGATGCAAAACAAGTTGGTTTCCCAACTTTGGATGGACCATGCAGGCATAATAATCAGACTCGCTTTAAATCTCAGACTAAGTTGTCCAGGAGTCAGGAATGGGTTTGCAGCACCACTTTGCGCACTGCTCTGCCTAAATAAATAATTTTAGAATATATTGCCTTGTCTCCTCTGAGGTGGGACAACAAATCAATGCCGTCGGCTTCGGGCCTGATGACACATGGAGACACTGATAAATCAGAGAGGAGGACCTGCTCTTAATTACCATTTGGGCTGATGTCGGAGGAGCCGAGCGATGACGAAGCATTCAGTTGCGAAAGAAGTAACATTTACACAGGGGGACAGAGACATATGGACGATGCATCCCGAGATCAATCAGAGCTCTTCAGATCGTCTTTCATCTCCCAAAGGCCATTCCAGTTCACTGATCCATGTGTTTGTGTAGCAAAATGGAAAAAGGAAGAAAACAAGGTGGTGAAAAAAAAGGTAAATGATACAAATAGAGTGAGAAGAAAGACCGAGAGGAAAATAAAGGGAGAGCAAGACAGATAAGACAGAGTAGGGAGCTATTGATTGTTTTCATCATGGCTTAATTGCAATTAAATGTTGCCCAAGGTCTTGTGGATCTGTTTCACTGCTGTCAACATGCAGGATGCAGCACTGATGAGTACTGAACGCATGCCGACTCCTGGTTGGAAATCCGCCGCAAATACATTCCCTGTGAGCAAATAGCACATTTTGAATTAGCGAGCTAGATGACAGACTATGAGCCGCAGGATGCCATTAAACAGTCTACTAGCAGATATAAATGACTCGAGTAGAGCTGAATGGGGTAAGACGAGTCGCCACAAGTATTTAGGCAACTGTTTAGAAAATAAATTGTGACCATATTTTTAGGAAGGAACAACCATTTTATTTATAAAGAGAGCACACAGAGAATATTTTAGGAGTTCAGTGTTATAATAAACAAGTAGGAGCATTTTTTATTAATAAAGTTTAAAGCATTAGTTTAGTAACAAAACAAACTTTCCTTCTGAGAATTCCACCAAACGTAGTTGATCAGACATTTAGTGGGACATTAACCTCTTTAGTTTTACCCTAATGTTACATACAAGTTACCCTCAATCCTTTTTTATGTTAATATAATATATTCAAATAGCATTGTTAAGCTACCTAACTTCATTGTCAAGAAAAAAATTGATAGCAGTGACACAATTAAGTTAACAGTTGAAATCTATTATAATAATCAGGATCACTTCCTGCTTTTCAGTGCAAATCTGCCTTTAAACTTTGTAAAACTGGGCTTAGAGGTAAATGATACAATTTAAAAAATTGTGTGCGGCCAAGGTTATATAACAAACAGTGTCCTAAACCACATCGGAATGTCTGTGTAATATCACTCAAGAGGCTGATATTTACAGAAAGATTTTGGGTGTAGCAGAGCTCCATTACTTCATCATCATAGCTCCAGTACCAGATTAAAGTCACTTGGAAATCACTCGCTGCTGGAGATGGCCCCACACAGACAGCCGAAAGATACATGACATTACTGTAGAGGGTACCACTTAAAAACCATGAAGATGGCTTTGGACTGCAATTGATACTGTTGATATGAACAGTTTTGCTATGATGGCTTAGGACTGCAATTATTATGATATCTTTAGGACTGCAATTGTCACGATCGGTTTTTCATTCAAGTCTCTATCAGTGAACAGTTGATAACTTCGACGAAATAAACTTCATGTTACTGGTTACACAGTTACTCTCTTTGACCACGTAGTACACACACACACACACACACACACACACACACACATATATATAATTTATTTATTTATTTATTTTATTATTATTATTTTTTTATTTATTTAACCAACATTACAGAGATGGTGGAAAGCATTACAACCTACTGTAACCCCATCCTCTTTTTTTGTCACGTTAACCTTGGAAAAACTTTTGGCCTCGACGTTACTGAACCAACTTAGTTCTGTTAGCCACTGACTGTCTGCACCTGTTAACCAGCATTAATAGTCACCGAATACATGAAGAAACACAGCCTTAACCCATCCTCCTAATGCAAATTACTACAGCTTGCCTTGTCCAGAACACTTGCTAAATGTAGGTAACATCAACCCACTATCTGTATTACATCATGGTGAATAGCTGTAATGCTATGCTATTGTTAACTTTCACAAAGGTAATGGGAATGTCAAACATTACCGCGAGCTGTATGCTAGAGTAATGTTATCATCTCAGGGTTAGCATTACTCATTCCAACTGGTGACAGCATCCAGCTAGTTAACCCTAACTCAGAGATAAGATACACACCCAGAGAATTATAGAATAACCTCATATATCATATATATCACAGCCAACATAAACACATGACATTAGTAGTGTAACACCAATACTGAGGGAGCAGTACATGATATTCACTATTGAAGCCGTAGCGATCGGTAAAGTTAATTATCACTCGCTGAGTTACTGTTTTCCAATGAATACATTTTGTATCGCTCCCTGCCTAAATATCACAAACTCGGCTGGTGGACTCCTCGCGCAACTGCCGGAGAGGTGCTGAACGGACAGCACCATTTCAGCACCTCGATTGTTTTGGACAGCAAGAGCACACACAGCTGCAACGCGGGGCGGCAGAAACAGACACGGCTGGCGGCCAATGAATGGAGCGGCTTCTCTTTACTATCCAGCAGAAGAACTACCCCTATAAAAGGGAGCGGTGGCCACAGCGGGGTGAGTTCATGCCCCGTAAACACGTGTACTAATCAATCAATCAATCAACCAATCTCCCTCGCTCTCTCTCTCATTCCAGACGAAGATAGCGGAAACTCCCTGGTTCACTGCACCTCTCACGACACTCTATGGCTCCTGGGTCACGCCTCGTGGCAGAAATATATATTTCTGTAAAGCTGCTTTGTGACAGTGTAAATTGTAAAAAGCGCTATACAAATAAAATTTAGTTACTTGAAATACCACACTTTGGATGTCTTGTCTGACTGCATTTGGAGTAAATTTATTTATTTATTTTTTAATTTTACATGAAAAAATCATTCCTTTTTTTACAGATGAAGATTGGAAAAAGACCAGGGATATTCAACTGTCCACTTTTGGCATGCCTGTGCACACTGTAGCCTCAGATTCTTGGCGGACAGGGTTGAGATGCTTTTCTGCTCACCATGGTTGCAAAAAGTGGTTATTTGAATTACTTTAGCCTTCCTGTCAGCTTGAACCAGTCTGGCCATTTCTCTTTTCTCCATTCTCTCATCAACAAAGATTTTTTTGCCCGCAGAACTGCTGCTTACTGGAAGTTTGATGATGTCAGGCACCTCCAACCATGCTATGGGCAAAGTAACTAAGATCACATTTTTACCCTAAGCTGACATTTAATATTGTCCAGTATAAAAGAAAAGGGCAATGAGCCATTTGGGAGCTAAAAGCTTTAATTCTATTTGGTGAGCTGAGTCAGAATTCCTATCCTTACTTCAAAAATGTATTAAATAGAATATTTTTACATAGTGTACAAGATATCAAACAAATCAAACAAGCAAATATTAATATAATTAACATTAATATAGAACAAAGAAATGCACTGTTTGCCTAGAAATAATAATGGACATTTTCCATTTTCTTTCAAACTTCTGGTGCAAATTCAATCAGTCAGAATGCATGTTGGCTGGTAGGTAAACTGGAAATGAACAACGCTGAAATACTTATTTTAAGGTGAATGCTCAATTATAATCAAAGTCTTAGGGCCAACATAGCACTAAATGATTTTGGTCTGATGGCACATATTACCCACTTGAAGCTTTGTTTCGAAAAGGTAAAACAAAACAGTGGCCCTCGTTCATCTCCAGATCTTACTCAGAGCAACAGCTCCTAATGAAATTATATGATAACAGTACACAATTTCCGCCATATGAGAGTAGGTTCTAACACAGGCAATCAATCAAAGTTTATCATCTATTTTGTATGGTGAACCATTAAATCCAGCTCACCTTGATGTCTGATTTCATTATGCACTACCTCTGTTCACACTAGTGAGGATGATCTATGAGGCAGGCAGCTCGGTGTGATTTTGGTTGAATCTCTTCCTAGATTATATTTTTCTACTGCATACCCTGAAACCAGGCCATGTCTAAGGGCTACACTCACTTCTTTGGGAGCTGCTTCAGAAAGCTACACAATTAAAGAACCATTACTGTAGGAGCATGATTGCAGTGCAGTGTCATAATCAAATTCACCTTTTCTATAACCCTAACAGTGTTAACTCTGGGTGAGAACGAAATTGCAGGGAACTTGGCCGTTGATCAAGCAGTATTGGTTTCAGTCTCCACTGATGATTACTTCCTTCACCCCCCTCAGCTAGACACCTAAGTTTCTCCAGTGTAGCCGCATCCAAAAAAAAAAGATGTATTATAAAAAGTTTGCCATATATAATGATACCGAAGCCATCGTGTAAAGACATTACAATCCCAGTTGTTCTACAGAAAGATGGAGAGAAAAGAAACAGCCATAACAGTCAATATTAGCAGCATTCTCGTGTAATATCACTGCTCTGAAAATTACCACTGAACTTTTTTCTGTAATTTTATCCATTGATATTTGATTGCTTCAACATACCAAGCAATTCTCTCAGTTATCATCAACCACTGTTATATGCTCATGATGATGTCATATTGAGAAACTAAGGGGACAAAAAAAAACAATTATTTTGCACTCGCCAAATAATAATGTGTGCAGGGAATACTGTGTTAGGAAATGAAAGAGCTTATTTATTCGGAGTGACACATTCTTGCCAGATGAACTACAGTAAACTTGCAGTCCAGTATCATTTTAAACACAAGCTGTAAAATGGATTAAAATGCCATAAAAGGCCATGAGATTTTCACCAAGATATAATGGACTAATACCTGGATGATGTACAAATGTGGACACTCAACACCACAAACACAAGGAGCAGAACATTTTATATAGAAATTTGGGGTTTTAAAATTGTCTGTTCTAGGGTTAGTCAATGGTATGGAATGGTTGCATTTAAGACATTATGTTGATCTTTGATTTTTATTTTTTTTTTCCTTCTGGGGGAACTTTTAAAGGTTCTGTGTAGAACCCCTTAACGGTAGATTCCAGTTTCAGGAAAGGTTCCAACTTCCAAGTACAATGATTTCATTCAATGCATAAAATTATGCAGATACAGGTCAAGATCTTTAGGTAATGTTCACATCAAACATCAGAACAGGGAAAAATGTGAACTGAGTAAATTTGACCATGGCATTGTTGTTGGTGCCAGATGGGCTGGCTTGAGTATCTCAGTAACTGCTGATCTCCTGGGATTTTCACACACAGTTTACACAGAATAGTGCAAAAAACTTCCAGTGAGCAACAGTTCTGTGGGTGGAAACACCTTATACATGAGAGAGGTCAAAGGAGAATGGCCAGACAGACGGAAAGTCTATGGTAACTCACATAACCACTCTTACAGTAACAACTGTGTTCAGCTGAAAAGCATCTCAGATCACACAACATGTCAAACCTTGAAGCGGACGGGCTACAAAAGCAGAAGACCACATTGTTTTCTATTCCTGTCAGCCAAGAATCTGAGGGATCAGGAATTAATTTATCTGTCTGTCTGTCTGTATGTCTATATGTCTATCCTAAGATACTACCTAGTGCAAAAGTCCTTGTGTGCCTAAAGTAAGCTCTATTCATGTACTCTTTATGTTCTTCATGACCTGCATATCATATTTTCTGTGGTACATCCTGCTTGATGTTGTCATATGCCTCATTTTATGTTCAGTGGACAGGGAAATGTCCTTGGTTCTGTTCAGAGAGCTGAAGCAAATGTCACAAGACCACATGTCTATAGGCAATCGCATGTCTTTCTAGACTTTAGTCAATACATCAGGCTGAAGAACAAGAAAAGAGAAGTCAAAATCAATATCTTAACTGAGCCAAAGCAAACCTTGGTCGGAAAAAATAAAGCTTTCAAATCGAGGTCATGAGCATAATGTAATGCAATACTGCATACATCTGTGAACCTAACATTTACAATGTGCATATAAATCCTGTGGGTGGAAGGTTCTGACCTGTTTTTATCCTGTCCATGGAGATGATTTTCCTTCTTACTCGTCTCACGCTTCATGTGTTATGACTGCTAATACTCAGCAGAAGATAACATGATTCATACACCATCCCATAGATGTGTCTAACAATAATTCATAGAATTTAATGTGCAGGGCTCATGAATAACATGCATTCCATGCAAATTTTCTGTAATATGAACGAATGATATTCTTCTTAGAAATGAACAAGGTTTCACGTTTCAAATCCAGACACGGCATTTTAAGAAGGATCAATTGTCTAGGAGAGGAATTTTATGATGGGTTTTTTTGATACTCAAGTAGAAGCTCCAATTTTGGCCTACTGAGCCCTTTACTACTATCACTGCAGTGTTTGAAACAAGCTCCTGAAATCCTGAAATCCTCATTTGCTGAGGATTTTCGAGTGTGCTTGTTTATTTTCCACTGTGGATGACAAAGTGAACAGAAGAAACAGTGGGAAGAAGTTCCTGTGCGCACAATCTGCCCTTCATGTGGATTTCTGAGTGCTGGACGGGTAGCCGAAACCCCCGACACGAAAACCAGCATCCGTTCCTCATTTCCTTTCCTTCCTGCTGTGATTCCTCAGCAGCAGGATGCTATCAGCTGTGGAAGAAGCTCTTCTCATGTTTTTGTGTTTCCAACTATCTGATGGCCTCCTAGTTAATCTGGCATAACAAGGCTCCTGCTACTGTCATGGATGTGACAGTACAGGAGAGGAAGATACCCGCAGAGAAAGAGTTGGAGCAGAGAGGTTGATAGGATGAGAAAATAGATGACTCATTCCTCAGAACTAAATTACTTCCCAAAATACTGTGAAATAGATACAGAAGACTGGCTGAAGTGTTTGTAGGTTTTCTGCTCACTGGGGCCAATGTTTGTATTTGGGGCTGGTGGGAATTTTTTGCAGGAGAACAGAGTATTTCAGGAAATTTATTACATTTTCTCCTTCAAATGTATCGAAAATATGATAGCATATTCAGTGGTTGATGTGTCCTTATTTAGTTTCAATCCGGGGCAGTTGGCGTAAGTGCAAGACTAACCACCGGTATCTTCCAAAGATTTAAAAGTAAACAAATAAATAAAAAGATTTATTTTTGGCATCTGTATCAGATTATTTGCTGTTAACAATGGTTGTATGAAAAATGACACAGCAGAGCTGATTTCTTTCTAGTCCAGACTGTAGATTCGAGCAGCATATCAGTGACAGTCATGTCAAGTGACAGAGTGACAATGGACAGAGAGATACAACCCCTAGATTTGACCTATATTTGGGCTGATATTTTTCAGCCCATGTCACTGACACATCTGTAACATGTCATGAGCAGTGATTGAAAAGGCACATGTTAAATATATTCATGGGTGTAATGAACCCAAACAAGGGCTGCATCCGAATATCCCTACTACGCTACTATAATGTAGGCAAAAAGAAATACGCTAAAGGAATAATATGTCCGAATTCTCAGTATTCATAAAACAGTAAGCGAGAAATACTCAGATGACCTACTGCTTCTGCCTCGATTCTGCAGTATGGAACCAATGGACACTGTGGATACTGCGCTATCCCATAATGCAACAGGACTGGCGTGAAAGAGCTGTCAGAATTAAAAATGGCGCATCGGCTCTTTTGAACTTGTATATCACACAACAATGCCAACATGTTGGATGTAGTATGTCCGGATTGTATTCATGCTTACCACTTATACTGATCAGTACGTACTGTATCAACGGTCGAGCAGTAGGTACTGAATCGAATGCAGTAGGTACTGTCACAGTATGTGATTTCGCACACAGGGAAGGTGGATTATTCTCACTGTCATCTTTTTTTCCCCAAAAAAATGCCTTTGGAGGAGAAACAAAAAGTAGACAAAACACACATCATCCGATCAAAGTATGCATTACACAAAAGGACAGACAACAGAACTGTAAGTTCTGAACAATGTTTCTCTTTATGATGTTTGGTATTCTTCTACATGTAGTGTAAAAATGAACAGTTATTAATACAATACATGAATATAATACATGAATATAATCAAAAGTTATTCAAACTATATTTCCAGAATATGGAAATAACAATTTGGTGTACTATAATAAAGCTATAATATACTGTAACCCTGTAATAGTTATATCGGTTACTGGTATGAATAATAATAATAATACATACATACATACATACATACATACATGCATGCATACATCCTCTGCACCACTTATCCTACACAGGGTCACGGGGGAGCCTGGAGCCTATCCCAGGGGACTCGGGGCACAAGGCAAGGGACACACAGGACAGGGTGCCAACCCACTGCAGGGCATAATCACACACACACACACACACCCATTCACGCACTATGGACAATTTAGAGATGCCAATCATCCCACACAGCATGCCTTTGGACTGGGGGAGAAAATTGGTGTACCCGGAGGAAACCCCAGAGGCACAGGGAGAACATGTAAACTCCAAGCACACACGGCGCAGGTGGGAATCAAACCCCCATCCCTAGAGGTGCGAGGCAAAACCACTAATCCACCGTGCCCCCATTATTATTATTATTATTATTATTATTATTAAAGCCAATTGAAATCTGCTACAAGATCTTTATGACAGGATGGTCTACTTTTCAAAGAGGTCAAAATGAAAGAAAACAGATAAATTACTGAACACATTTTACTGTTCACATACAGTACTTGCTGCTTGAAAGCCACTGCTTTATTATATTGCATTTTATGTGATCTTCATGTGATATAATTAAAGCCATGATACATGGTTCCTGACTCCTATTATTCTTCAGGTTCAGCTGAGAAACCTGTACAACATCATAGTTTACTCACTAATAAATTAAAAGTTCGAAAACTAATGTACCATATTCCAGTCTTTCCGAGTCATTTAGCAGCTCTTTATAATTCGAAAGTTTGCACAAAATCCAAACACAGTTTATTTTTGTCCAAACAGTGGCAGAAGCGGAGCAGCAGTGAACGCCCCCTAAGAGTTCCTATCTCGGAGCTCATCACCGCAAGCCATTAACTTTCAAACCTCAATTTCCTCCCTCGCACTGTACTCGTTTATGGGAATCCGAATGGTGAGAGATGGTGCACTATCAAGAACAAACATCTTTAATTAAAACATCCCCACCACTTCCTTCCCTTTCATGTGCACTTTGGATTCATCCCTCCTGCCCATTGGGATGGAGAGAAAAAGAAAAGAAAGCCAACAAATCCGTGTGAAAGTGTTGTGAGAGACATGGTCTTTGGCCAAGCCGACCCGATGGCCCTTCCGTACATGTCACAGCAGGCTCAATTACCATGCAGGACGACTATCTCTTTAATAGGCAGAGATAACAGCATAATCCAAAATGTAGACTGATTTAATGACTTTTGCTTTAATTAACAAAAATACAATGATTATGGCAACGGTAGTGTCCCTGGTCGTCTTAGGCGCCATTGTTTGTGGAGATCACGCGTTCGGCCCTAATGGGGCGCAGAAGGAAAATCTAAAAGGACGTTCTTTAAAGAGATGGGCTAAAAGTAGGAACAGAAGTAATTTAAGCCAATGCCAAAGTCAATGTCAATGAACATTTCTCTGACTTCAGCTTCGCCTAATTATGACTTTCTTTCCGCCAACATCTAAAACTTCTTAGAGTCTAATATAAATGATTATGAAAACAGGAATTCTCACACGAGTGCCCATTATATTTCTGATCTACACGGACCCTCTAAGGTTTTTTGTGGGTCCGAGGCCCTGTATGACGCACAACTGAATGGTAGGTCTGTTTTTCATATTCTTTTGCCAATGGATTTTGTGATCTTCCTTTCATTTTTTTTTTTGCCTCTCCATGGTAATTACGCTCTCATGGTCGCATAATTGTCTGAAAGCACGGGAAATCAAAAGAAATAAGGATTCTAATTTCTCTTGAACTTTGAAAGTATATCACTGTTCCTTTAATAAATCTCAGTTCAAACTTTCTTTATAGCTAGCAGATTGTATTGGCCCATGAAAGTAGCCTTGGATTTCTAGAGGCTCAGTTTTATGTCCTAGAGCAGGGGTGTCAGACGTACGGCCCGCGGGCCAATACTGGCCCGCTAGGGGGCTCAATTCGGCCCACAGGATGAATTCTGAAAGGGAAAAAATGCATAAAAGACACGAACTAGAAATTTTTAATAAAATGCTATTCCTAAATTATCCGCTAGGGGCGCACTG
>JANDJT010000114.1:16724313-16751403 GCA_024331685.1 Stegophilus panzeri
AGATTGTTTTGAATATTGCAACGCTATAGACTTGGCCCTTTTTTCTTAAAAGGCAGCACACACATAGTGTGTAGTTTCAGCAGAGGAGTTAAGTGAGACCGAAAGTAAAGGCAGGCAGCAGGGGGCTGTAACTACCCACACAAAATGCTCCTTTAAGATTCTGCTACAAACAAGCGCTAATATGTATTTATCTAACTAGCAAGTCGTTAATCCTTCTTACATTCTTTGTTGTCTTTACACCCTCACTGCCTCTCATGTCTTTAAGGGAAAATAATGCAGTTTGTTTTCTATGAAACTATAACTATTGGGCTGACTATCAAGACCCAGTGTTTCCAAGTAGATCCAATCTTTGTGGGTGATGTATAGTGTGACGATTTAAACTTATATACAAGTTATAACTATCGCACACACACATTCACACAGCCATTTACCCACTACAGACAATTTGGAAATGCCAGTCTGCCTATAATGCATGACTTAGGGGGAGGAGACCAGAGTACCTGGAGGAAACCTCCAAAGCACGGGGAGAACATGCAAACTCTGCACACACAGGGCAGAGGCAGGATTCAAAGCACAGACACACGGAGGCGATCGGAGGGGAATTAGTGCAGTTTTATTTACAATATTTACAAAATAAAAATATAAAGAGGTAGCGTGAAGGAGAGGAGTGAAGGGAGTGAAGGGTGTGTCAACGGCAGTCTGGTGATCCCTGTGCAGCGTGGCGGCAGGGTTCCCAAGTGAAAAAAAACATCCACAGGGGCGCAGCGGCGTTGGGCAGCTGGGGAGCGTTGTCGTCCGCGTCGGCGGAGTCTTCTGGAAAAAGTCACAAAAGAAACACAGAGTTAGCCAGTTAGAACAAGGAGATCGCTCACCTTGAGGCTCCCGGCAGGCCCTTGTATACTCCGCTGCCTCCTGGATGGTAGAGAGCTTGGATGGTTTTCTTCCCCTTTCTCCATACGACATCCTGGTAGGGAGCCCATTTCAGGAGGTTCATCCCTGGGTCTACTACATGTTCCTGATCTCTGGAAAACGCTCCTTGCTCTGCGCATTCGCCTGTAGCGTTTGTGGTCCTTTGCTCCTCAGCCGGCAGGAAATCAATCTCGGCCTCTGCCACTGCACTTCTCGTGGTCCAGGGGGCTTCCCTCAGCCCTAAACCTGACCCTAACCCTAGGGAGTTGTTCTTAGAACAGATCTGAGTATCAAAATGAGTGGCAGGGGGACAATCGGTAGTAAGGATAGGGCTAAGGTCAAGACTCGTTCATCCAGGGCTGGATTTCAGTTCCCCGTGGGCCGTGCGCACAGGCTTCTGTGTAAAGGCAACTACACCAAGTGCGTCCGTGCCCGCGCTCCGGTTTACCTGGCCGCCGTGCTGGAGTATTTGACCGCTGAGATCCTGGAGTTGGCCGGCAATGCAACTCATGACAACAAGAAGACCCGCATCATTCCCTGCCACTTGCAGCTCGCCGTGCATAACGACGAGGAGCTGAACAAACTGCTAGGCAGAGTGACCATCGCTCAGGGTGATGTGCTGCCTAATATCCAAGCTGTGCTTTTGCCCAAAAAGACTGAGAAGACCGTCAAGACCAAGTAAACTTGCCCACTGCTGCGCTTGACAGTACATTTCGGACTCTGCAAGAGTGGGTGCACAGGATGGGTTCTCCACATGGTAGGCCCAGACGACCAACAGGTTCAAGTCAGCAAGGTGGAGGACTTTGGGGGCGGGTGAGGCTTCTTGCTCGTCGGCACTCCCCGCTGAGTTCCAGGTGCCTCCAGGCTCCTTTTCGGACCTCCTGCTGTTCTCCTGAGTCACCAGAGATTAAAACTCCATAGCTGCCAGCTGTTACTATCTCTTCGCACAGTCCCGGCCTGAGGACACCCATCCTCACCGTTTTCGGCTGTTCCTTTGACCAGGCAGCAGATGTTTGCTGTCATCTGTCTGGACATGATTCGGGTGGGCGGGTTGAATAACTCAGTAGGGGTCAAAGAGGGGCGCAGTGGTGGCTCTGGCAAGATCTTCCCAGGCACAGAGCTCTTCCTCGATGCTCCGCACTGACGTGTGTCTTGCCGTTGGCTCTTGAGTTTGCTTTCCCATGACGTTCTCAGCTCCTTTTTTTGGGTGGAGTTAGTGTCTGTGCTCAACACCTGTGTTCTCCACCAGTGTAGCGAAACTCGCAGCCGCGGCAGGCAGAGCACAGACACACAGAGACGACTGGAGGGGAATTGGTGCAGTTTTATTTACAATATATACAAAATCAAAATAAAAAGGGGTAGTGTGAAGGAGAGGAGTGAAAGGAATGAAGGGTGCGTCAACGGCGGTCTGGTGATCCCTCTTCCCAGCTGAGATTGTCGCGCGTAGAGAGCTGTGCAGCGTCGTGGCGGGGTTCCCAGGTGGGAAAAAACATCCGCAGGGGAGCAGCGACATTGGGCAGCCGGGGAGCATTGTCTCCCTTGTTGGCGGAGTCTTCTGGAAAAATTCGCAAAAGACACACAGAGTTAGCCGGTTTAGTACAAGGAGATCGCTCACCTTGACGCTCCCGGCAGGCCCTTTTACCCTCTGCCGCTGCCTCCCGGATGGTAGAGCGATCACAAGCCGTGTGTGATTTGGGACGCCCCACCTTTCAGCCACTCTCTGATACGGTCCAAAACACTCGGGGTGCTGAAAGAGAACCGTCCTTTCAGCACCTCAGCGGCAGTCAGAGCAGGAGCGTTTTTCTTCTTTTGGGTGCGTACCTTCAGTCCAACATCATGATATCTTCTGATAGGCTGGATCATGTCCTATTCAGAAGTGTGAAAACAGCAGGTGCATTTTATCAGCTCTGGTTAGGGCATCGCAGTCAGTGAGCGCCTCCTGATTGACAGAAGGAAGTTAATCTATTTGTTGTCATGACAATACAATCTGTCTGAAATGTGTACGATTTCAAAGCAGCTCTGAAAAGGTTGATCCTTCTGTTCTATTGGGGTCAAAATAACCGAGAAACGATTTTTCCAACACAACATGTTATGTGCTTGGATCCAAGGATGACGTTAAAAATGCGTGGGCCCTATGCGAAAAGCATACACTCGAAAAGAGTCCCTGGTCCCAACCCAATATAACACTTAAGCCTTAAGACATATGTTTCATAGTCTGTATCTAGCTCTGGGCCCTGAGGGATTTCTGTGCTCTTATGGCGTCCCTGCTTGGATTTAATTTCCTAAATAATATTCATAATATGTGTATATTAGAGAAATAAAAATGATCAAAGAAATGATGTTATTGGCCGCTCCCACCATTTATTATTTGCATTCTCATTTGATACCAGAATCCCCTTTTCTGACTGTAAAATAGATTGTATTATATATATATATTATATATACACACACACACACACACAAACACACACATATATATATATTCAATGTTTTAAATTAAATGGTCAATTTGTGCTGTAAAATCAAACGATTTAATGGGCTGCATTAATCAGACATCACACATTGTTGAGAGCTTTACGATTCTTTACATCAGGCATACAGCACCATCTGCTGGAGAAAAATCCCCATTTAAGTGGTAGGATTCTGCAAAACAATGTTTTTCATTATTTGGTCTCACCCTTTCATCACCGGACTGTCGACGTGGATCCTGTTTCTTAACAAAGTGTCTCAGATTGTCGTAATTATGGAAGTTGAAGTGGGACACCAGTTCCTGATTGCAAAAAAAAAAAAAAAAAAAAAAAAAGTTTATGCAGTATATCAAATCTAGTGCTATATGAAGCCTGGATCTTTAGCAAAAAAAAAACTTGAACATGCTTACAGGTGCAAAATAATATAAATAACTGAAAAATATCTATAATAACATTTACAATGATATAAAAACTAAAAAAAATTTTTATTTTTGTCAAAAATGAATTCAATGATTCATTACATGCATTTCAAACTCCAGGTCAGCAGAAATCAAAGTATTAGTAATTGACAAAACATCTTTTGTATTTCCAGCTGCACTGCTACAAAGATCAGATCATGATTATATGCATTAAGACACATTCACTGTAAGGAGTGAAGAGCATATCAGCACAAATCTACTGATCACAGCAGTACATTCTGAATTGATGTGCCCTACACAGGGAACTTCAAAGGAGGACCAACCTCGGCAACCATCTGTAGTGTGGTTACAAACTGATGTAAAATCAAAAGCGTTTACATTGAAGGGTCCTCAAAATGTCATTTTTGAAGGGAGCAACTAATGTATACTTTGCCCCTGGGCAATTTTTGCACTGAAAACTTAAATTCAAGCGAAAAACAATTCGCACAGTTTCCAAACACCCTATATTTTAGCATTTTTATTTCAGGGATCTCATTTTAAATACTCTAAAACAAAGGGAAGGTTTATTATAAAATGGTTAATGACCTGAGAAGTGTTGGAAGTGACTATTTTATTGGATTGTTCTAGCACTTTAATCAGGCGCTTGGAGCACCCCAAGTATTTATGTTTTAAAGTTAATACTAGCACTGTATGCTATCTTTTATCTATAAGCTAAATGGGTTTCTTCTCAGAGTCTGCCTGCCTTTAATAAAGCATGTGTTTAGAGTCCCGTTAGGATCTAAGAACAATCACTTTTATGATTCCTTATTCAATTACTATTCTGTTAAGTCTGGGTCAATAATAGTGATTAAACTGTAGAGAATAAACTCCATGGGTTCCAAAAACTTTTGCCTTTAGTGTATTTAGTAATATTAAATTGTAACTAAAATGTAAAAAAAAAAAAAATATGCAAGTAGTAGTACTGTGGTAAATAATCTCCTTGATGTAGATTTGATGGGTTTTTGTTATAACAAGTTAAAAACCCAGAGCATTTGTATTTGTTTGCCTTTGCTTTACAAAGGCAGACTAAGTGAACAGAAGCTCCTAAATGAAACTGCTGGCAACGTTGAGAAATTTTGTTTTTTAATCCATTTGTTCCTTATTAAATTGCGATATGTGTTTGGGGGGGGAGTAATGAATCTTAATTTCAACGAGTTCTCATTGTGAAATTTGGAGCAGTCAAAGGAAGTAAGGCGGTATTACATTTATTCAGAATTGACCACAGTACACAGAATATTTAGGACAAATCAGAGTTTAAACTGACCTGACAGAAGCTGATGCCTCTTACACTGTTTCCCAACCTGTCCACCGGTGGTGACCAGCACATGACCCCCATCACATTAGGCACTACTAAAAGCACAGCTCCAGACACCCCTGACTTAGCAGGCAATCCCACCTGACATAAAAGCACAAAGCTTACACACATATATTTTCATTCATTTACAAAATTAATAAACATAATATCATAGATCTAAACAATAAGGGATGAAATATTAATAGCATAAGCTTTATTTATATAGCAGATTTCCTTTCCAATAAACTCTTCTTCAGTAATCCTTCCTCAGTGTGTGTTTATGATCTCGCCCTGCATTCCTAGCCTGCTTTTTACCTTATACTCTTATCGGCTTACGCTCTTCCCACATACAGTACTGCACAATTCAAATCCATTGTAGTCAATAAAATTATCAAAAGGAAAATATAAAATGATAATACATAAATAATTTCCCACGTTTTCATCCAAATCCAGTTGGGACTTACATGAAAGGCGAAGTGCCCAGAGTAGTCATACATGCCGCATGAGTGCATGAGGCTGAGCGTGTTCCTCACAGACTCCGAGCTCAGCACTTGCTCGCCTGTGATGGGACAGATTCCTCCATTGGCCAGCGTGGCCGCCACCACGCTGCCTGACTCACATGTCACCTCGATAGAACACAGCTGAGTGGGGAATAAAACACAGATCATTGCAACTTACCATCATAAATGTGTTTGTAAATACAGGTCGAGCGATTGATTGGTTTTGCCAATTGATCGGGACCGATAACCGACTGCTGGGTACCAGCAAAAATCCACACGGATAGTTTTTCCCGGTTGCGTCCAGTGCGGGAGCGGCTGAGAAGGGTCCGCTGTCATTATACAGTACGATTACATTATACAGGCCTCTAGAGGCAAACTAAAAACTTTCACTGAACGATTTTATTGTGTTATTTGAAGTGTTTTTTAATTCATTTCGGATGTCTATTTTTATATCATTTGGAGTGTTACTTTTTGGTTCAGTTTGGATGTATGTCTTTTATTTAATTTGTTTTAAAAAGTACAGAACATTTTCATAGTACAGCCAGTAGTGTTTATTTTTGTAATAAAGTTCAGCAATATTTTACTTTGAGTGTTATGTTTTCATTCAGTATCAATTTTAAAAACTATCGGTTGATTAACTGGTTATCGGCAGGCACTGCCCGACTTAGATATCGGTATCGGTAAAATCCAAAATCGGTTGACCTCTAATTGTAAAGTAACCCAACATTTCGATCTTTTACCTCTCCTCCCAAGTTAGAAGTGTGTATCAACTAATGTATCAATCAATTTAGATCATTAAACTGTTCCCAGAAAAATAAAGTGGTACAAAGTGACCAAAATCTTTGTATTTAAGGACTTATTAACTGGCTGCTCTCAGATCCTAATGGGACTGTGAAGTATGCTATTTTAAATGCAAAACACTTGGACAATGAGTCTACAAATAGGACACAGAGACAGTGCTAGTATCATTTGTAAGACAAATATATATATTATATATATATATAGTAGACACCCTTTTTGCCTAGAATTTACAGAAATGTATTCTTGGCATTTTCTCAACCGATTTCTTGAGGAATTTCCCTGAGATGCTTTTTAAACAGTATTAAAGGAGTTCCCACCGACGCTGGACACTTATCGGCTGCTTTTAGGAATATTTCACTCCAAGTTTTCCGTTTAAAAAAAATATTATTTTGTAAATAAAATGTTTATTTTTTAGTTTTATTTTTAGTTTTCTAATGAAAGAAATTAATATGTTGGCATTATTATATTTTTGTCTACAACACCGATTTCAAACAGGTTTTTAAGATCATGAGAAACATTTCAGTCAAGTGTCCACAAACTTTTGACCGGTAGTGTATGTAAATAGTTCTAACTCTTAATTAGAGTGATGAAGATCTGCCCTTTACAATTATATTTAGATCATTTACATTTTTAAAATATATATATTTCTCAGTTTATATCAATAGTGTGTTTTTACTAGGATTTTTATTTCAGTGTATTTAAAATGCTTTCATTTATTCAAAACCATTTAGCTAATAATAGCCAAATAATGACAGTTTCTTCTTTTGACTTGATCCCTCTAGCCTCCAACAGCTCATCCAACAAACTTACCTTCAATTAAAAAAAAAGTCACCAAAGGAGAAATGGCTAAAAGAAATCAGTCATTCTGTAGCCTTTAAAAGTAATTATAAAATGTTATCATAGAACAGCTAGTCATTTACACTCCCTGCAGTCACTTCCATTTTCAGTACTGTGATATTACCTATAAAGACTTTCAGTACACTATTAAACTTTACAGCCCATGTTGAAAAAAAGAGAGATTTTTTGATCATGTCAATTCTTCTTCTTAAAGCCTATTTGTATAGGAGAAGTTTTTCATGGAGAGGTGAGGTTAAGACACACCAGGAAGCAGTCTTTTCTTTTGTCTTCTGTTGAAATCAAAACAAAGCCAAGTACTGGCTGAGTTTAACAATAAAATGAATACAAAAGAATAAAACACAGATGAAAAAAAACCTACATACACTCACCATCCACTTTAATAGGAACACCTGTACACCATCTCATTTATCCCATCAGCCAATAATGTGGCAGCAGCACAATACATAAAATATGCAGATACAGGGTCAAGAGCTTTTAATGTTCACAGCATCAATGTGAACATTACAACACTTTTTCTTCATTCTAATGTTTGACGTGAACATTAACTGAAGCTCTTGACCTGTATCTGCATGATTTTATGCACTGTGCTGTTCGCGACATGACTAGCTGATTGGATAACTGCATAAATGAGCTGGTGTGCAGGTGTTCCTACAGTTGTGTACAGGTGAGTGTATATGTTATGGGCATGTAACCTACTAACAATTGAGCACAACTTGTGCAGCCACAAGCATTCATAATAAAGGTCAAACAATAACTATGATAACTATGCCTACATTGTGAAGACACTCCCATTTCCTATTCATGTGAATTGATCATAATCATATTGATCCATCCATTTGGGTACAGCTGAACTCCAGCTGGAACCAGAAGTCATTTCCGGGATAGAAAAAAATGTGTGTATGTAAATATTGCAAAATCACAGTAATTATTAGAAGTCTAGATACACCTTTAAACACTGCAGTCTTTATTAAGATTATTCTCTACTCTTCCAATCACGCTGGATGATTTTACACCAATTACAAATGAACTGAACATTTCATATACAATTTTCTGTTATGCTCACCTGGAAGTAGAAGTCTAGAGCGTCAATCATATCTGCCCCCGGAGGAAAACACTGCAAACAAACACAAACAGGTAACCGATATTTGTTTTGTTGAGTGGTTTAAACAAACATTTGAAAGGCAATTACAGAACAAACCTTTTTCTCTTTCAGGTAGTAGCCTATTGCAAAGTTTCTGTCTCCTGTCTCTTTTTCTGACTGAAACCTGTAAACAGAAATTGCTTTTCACAAAATCAATGCCGAGAGCATAAAGCCAGTTAAAGGCAGCAATATAAACGTTAAGGACTCACGTGGCATTACTGAAGCCTACATACTCCTTGCCTGCCATTTTCTTCACAAAGTCCATCATCTGGTGAAGAAAAAGTTGATTTTTTTAGTGCATTATGCATTTGTTTATGATAAAGTCGCACTGCTGTTCAAATGAGTTTGAACACTAAATCTTTTTTTTTTTAAATGTAATGTGATTTTTAAACAGATGCATCGATTTATTTGTATTGATACAGATGCTCTATACAGTGTCTCTATCCTGTCCCCAATAAGAAACATTTGAAAGTTGTTTTTCAGCCAAGATTTAGTGTTGACTTACTTACATAGTCAAATTTCTCTGCTTTGTTGGCCCCAGGCTGAAGAGAAGAAGTAAAAAAAACATTTAACACTCTCAAACAGGACAGTATACAGTACAACTTAATACATAGCTTTAAAACAAAATCATATTTGAATATGAGACAGTTAAAAGTTGAATCCTGTCAGATCTGTAATAAACCTGTTACTGTATTATCCCCATTCATATTGATACATTTCTCTCCTGTACTTATATTCTACTGAAGATAGCACAACAGGAACACTTGATGGCATGTTTTGGACTTTTTATTTATTTTTTTTCCAAACTGACCTTGACATATTATCAAAGTCTCCCCTTTAATTGGTTGCACAGATCCCCATATACTAACATCCAGCCAGGTTCAGGTTATCAGTCAGTGCAGTGTCATCTTTGATTCTGAGGTCAGTGACTCGGCAGTGTGACGTACACTAGCAGCAATCAAAGCATGATGGATGTGTGTTTACCTTGATAAGAGAGCTGATGACGATTGCCCCTGCATTCACCATGGGATTGTGAGGTTTATCTGAGAAAACAAAACAACCACATGCTAATACAGATACCAAACTCCCTTAACCTCGATCTGCACCCCTGAAGCACTGCAATTCCTTTTGTTTATGAGACGGGGGTCGGGGTGCATTTAGAAATAAAAATAAATCAGTCATATCAATAAAATTTGGAGGAATTGTTTACACTGGTATGTACTTACACTACCGGTCAAAGGTTCAGACACGCTCATTCTTTTTCCACATTTTAGAATAATAATAAAGTCATAAAACCCTGGAATAACACAAAAGGAACTATGGGAATTATGTTGTGGTAAAAAATCCAAAATAATTTCATATTTTAGCATCTTCAAAGTAGACACCCTTTTTGCCGAGAATTTCTAGAAATGTATTCTTGGCATTTTCTCAACCGATTTCTTGAGGAATTTCCCTGAGATGCTTTTTAAACAGTATTAAAGGAGTTCCCACCTACGCTGGACACTTATCGGCTGCTTTCCCGAATATTTCACGCCGAGTCGTCCGCTTAAAAAAAAATTTTCTAAATAAAATTTTCGCTTTCTAATGAAAGAAATGAATATGTTGGCACAATTATATTTTTGTCTATGACACTGATTTCAAACATTTAATCATACACCTTCAGATCAAAAGCTTTTTAAGATCATGACAAACATTTCAGTCAAGTGTGTCCAAACTTTTGACCGGTAATGTGTGTAAATAGCTCTTTCTAAATGTTTGTCTACTGTATGTGTAACAAGAGCAAACACTGCTCTTCCCAAGGCCACTATGAAGGACAGCTGAGTGTTCAAGGGCTCCCCAAACACTGCTCAGGCATTCTGCCCAAAATCATAAACGGCTTGCTTGAGAAAAATCCTGAATCAAATTCTTCCTAGCTATTTTCCAGGTGAAGGGTCACTAGAAGAGAAATTACACTTCTTCAGTCTGACATTGTTTTAGTTAGCAACGAAGAATATTAGTAGAGTAGTGCTAGTGATTATGCTACATATTATTTACCCAAAAATACTAATGTACCCAGCAAGTGAAAGGCAATTAGCATGATCCGTCTACAGAATGCTTTAATAATTACACTTATTAGTAATGTTTACATTCCTTGTGGAGGAATATTTTGTTATTATTAAAACAGAAGTAGAACTGATCTCATGCCCACCGTCATCATCAAGGTAAAGCATGTTGAATTTTAGCCCACTGGGCTCTTTCCCTACAAAATGGTGGACGTGTTCAGTTCCGTGCTCGTGTACAGCAATGGCGTATTCCAGTGGCTTCACACACGACTGCAGACAAAATGGCACCTTGGTGTCACCTGTTGAGTGCCTTTTAAGGAGATAGAATTCACAATCCGTAACAAAATTACTGATGTGTAATATGTGTCATGCAGCAGTGCTGGCTCAACACATAAGGTTTTGTGCAATAAGGAATTTTTTCTTTTTACCTCTGACCGTCCACTGTGCACAGTGAGATCCCCCAAAGACTGGGACTGAACTTGGCAAGATGTGGAATGTAGTCTGCCACCTGACAAACAAAAACATTTCAATTTCAGTGAATCATTCAGAAATCCAAGATTTGATAAAGAATATAAATACTCACTTGACCTTCGTGTTGCTGTTTAGCTCTGTTATAGATCTGATTTATGACACCAACAAATGCCTCAAACTCTGGAATTATAAATTTCTTTCTGAACGCTTGGGAGAGCAGGACAATGTTTCCACCTACACACCTGATAGATAGACAAAAGCCTGAGTTATCTCACCATTCTCATATTCAAGTTAAGAACTATGGTTAGATACAATGATTAGTATATCCATAGAATAAATAGATAGAATGGATAGACTAGAAAAGTCTAGATTGGCTGGACGGCAGTCCTCCAGGCAGATGTTTTAGACATTCTTCACATCACCAAAAACAGCTGAACTAGACATTCCTCTCTATTCCCAATCTTCTTGTTTGTTTAAACAGTGGTGTACTTGTGAATAAGAACAACTAGTCAATCAGTTGTCAAACAAACAACAACTTTAGTCTTATTCCAAGTTATTTAAACTAACTGGAGTTCTACTGTTAGTAGCAAATTTCTTTCTGTTAACTAATCAAAAATATATACATTACCGGTCAAACGTTTAGACACACTCATTCTTTATTTATAGGTTTTTTTTCCCCCACATTTTAGAATAATAATAAAGTGATCAAAACTCTGGAGTAACACAGATGGAACTATGGGAATTATGTTGTGAAAAAAAATCAAAATAAATCAAAATAATTTAGTATTTTAGCATCTTCAAAGTAGACGCCCTTTTTGCCTAGAATTTCCAGAAATGTATTCTTGGCATTTTCTCACCCAATTTCTTGAGGAATTTCCCTGAGATGCTTTTTAAACAGTATTAAAGGAGTTCCCACTGATGCTGGACACTTATCGGCTGCTTTTCTGAATATTTCGCTCAGAGTCGTCCGTTTAAAAAACTGTTTTTTTGTAAATAAAATGTTAGTTTTCTAATGAAAGAAATAAATATGTTGGGACGATTATATTTTTGTCTACAACACCGATTTCAAACATTTAATCACACACTTTCAGATCCAAAGATTTTTAAGATCATGAGAAACATTTCAGTCAAGTGTCTCCAATCTTTTGACTAGTAGGGTATAAATGTAATCAATAACAGTCAAGCAACAGTCAGTTATCAGGAGTGTCTAAAACTATAATTCAGAACTTTTACCTGCACAAAACAATAGTTTTTTTTTTAAATGTATGCTCCATACCGCTTATCCTACCCTGGGGATGCAGGGGGGCATGGAGCCTATCGCAGGGCACAATCAAACACATTCACACACTGCAGAAAAATCTGGAAATGCCAATCACCATACAGTGCATGTCTTTGGTCTGGGGATTGTTAGTTTGGATTAGTGTGTGTGTGTGTGTGTGTGTGTGTCTCCGTCCTGTATATAGTACTGTATAGTACTGTATCATGCTGTGAGATATTGCTATATTTTTACTGAATAAGTTCAGAAAAAGTATTTTGAGTAACGCACACACCTTCGAAACAGTTTGTGATCCATCATGACATCACCATTGGATTCTCGGACAGCTTGCCGCAGTTTGTCCATACAGTCCCGCAGACGGGGGTCAGACGTCTGCAGACCTGTTCTTTTAACAGCCTGAAGAACAGGAGAAAGAGGGTTAGCACAACTACGCTGGCACAACACAGACCAGTTTATGATACAACAGGTTTATAGTCTACAACAGGTTTATCAACTACTGTGATTTAGTCTAGAATGAATAACTATAGTGGCGTATAGTGTCGACTAAACAAGCAATATCTGTAAGACTACTCCATCCACCAACATAGAGACCAACATAGGACCACCAGTGAGTATTTCATTAAAATAAATAAACAAACAAATAAATAAATAAATTGAACCTAAATTGGGGGGATTTTCAATTTTCAATTTTCAGAAATTGAAAATTCTTTTCAATTTCTGAATGTTTACTCCAGCTGTTAGACACCAGTCTGATTGCAAAGACTCTTCACTATCTTGCTGGTACTTTTAAAAAATTGTTTTATTTTATTGTCTTTTGTTTTTATTTTTATTAGTTTGTATTTTTGTTGTCTGTTTGGTTATTTTGTAAGAAATCCCTAATAGGTTACATGGCACTGTAGATGTGGGCCTCCATGCCCACATCTTATACCATATATGATATGGGTGGAGGGCGATGGGGGCCCACATCAGTATTTTTTCAGGGGGCCCAGAACTCCCGAGCTACAGCCCTGAGGAAAGGCATACCTGATAATATTGGCAATTAATGTATAGGTATTTCTAGGTGTCTAATAAAATGGCAGCCGAGCGCATAATAAAATATTGAACAAGTTCAAGCACTGTATGTATTATTTACAACTTCAAACTTTGCCTTTTAAAGCTGACAGATGACAGTGTGTAGTTAATTATTGACTCACATTGATGAAATGAGAGATGGGGATCCTGTCCTGCCCATCAGTTATGGTGTGGAACAGCAAATCCTCCAGTCCTGAAAAGAGACCTTCACCTGCCCTACCTCTGAGTAAACATAGAGAACACATTAACGGCCAAGAGATACGGTGTTTTGGTATCCGACATTTGCTTCTTTAGTTTTACACAGGAGCTACAGGCCTAACGTAGCTAACTAAATAAGAAGTGTTAGTCTTTGTAATCTTATTTATATATAAACAATACTGTAATGAATAGTCCATATTTACAAATGTGGGAATATATGTGAGGCGGTCAGAAAAACCCACTTGGATGACGCTATGACCAAATTCTGGAAAACCGGCAAAAACATGAAGAAAAAACATTGGTTGACCAAAATTTTATTTTCCAACAGTAACATAATTTGACATCTCTACTTTAGAAACTATATGGCTTTCTTCCTGCAAAATTCATGTTGTGTAAGAAGTCCATCCACCCATCCATCCATCTTCTCTTCCGCTTATCCTACACAGGGTCGCGGGAGTCTGGAGCCAATCCCAGGGGACTTGCGGCACAAGGTGGGGGACACCTTGGACAGGGTGCTAGCCCATAACAGGGTACAATCGCACGCGTGCGCGCACACACACACACACACCGGACAATTTAGTGATGCCGAACAGCCTACAACATATGTTTTTGGACTGGAGAGGAAACCGGACTACCCGGAGGAAACTCCCAAAGCACAGGGAAAACATGCAAGCTCTAGATATTTAGCTCTAGAATAGAGGAGGCGGGATCCGAACAACCGAAACCTGGAGGTGCGGGGCAAATGTGCTAACCACTAAGCCACCTTAGTGGTTAACAAATACAGGGGTAAAAACAGTCAGTATGCATGAAGATTATGCATGTATGCATGAAGAACTCGTGTGACATTTTCTCATGCAACGAGTGTGACAATTAAGTTTTTGGATAGTTACATCCATCCATCCATCGATTTTCTATACCGGTTATCCTACAGGGATGCGGGGAACCTGGAGCCTATCCCAGGGAGCATCGGGCATAAGGCAGGGTACACTCTGGACAGGGTGCTAATCCATTGCAGGGCACAATCACATACACATTCATACACTATGGACACCTTGGACATGCCAATCAGCCTACCATGCATGTCTTTGGACTGGGGGAGGAAACCGGTGTACCCGGAGGAAACCCCCGCAGCACGGGGAGAACATGCAAACTCCGCACACACAGGGTAGCGTTGGGAATCGAACCCTCAACCTTGGCGGTGTGGATAGTTACATGTCATAGCAAAATGGAAATAAGTATAATCCATTTGTAATTAGAAATGCCGGCTGACCATGATAAGTGATACTCCTGCAAGTCACATCATCATCATCAAAACACAGAAGCGTGACTACACACACTGACAGCAGACTACGTTTTTAAAACTATATATATTTTCATGACCTAATTCAAATTAATTACAAGAAATTTAACCAACAACAATGATGAAAGCAATGATGAAGCTCACGTTTAAATGCTGAGTGACTTTTACCTCAGGTGATGACACAGAGACTGATGTGAAAGTTTCTAATAACCAAAGTATATCTCATTCCCCACTGTGAATTTATAAATAAAATAATAAATAAATAAATAAATAAATAAAATAGTCAGTACCATAAATAGATAAGGTATGCATGTAGAGGTGGTATGTGTTTCAGTGGAGTTGAAATGACATCATAAATAAGATTTTCTCTCTTTTCACTTTTGGGGGTAACGAGGCTTTAAAATCTTTATTTTTGGTTGAAAAAGACACAAACGTGAAACATTTCAGTTCAGGAAAACTTGTAGCCTGGTTTTCAGAACTACACACAGCAGAAAATGTCAGAAATGGACTTTGTGAAGGGTTTTCCCAGGCCACCACACATATTTCTGTCTAGGTTAAATAGAGGTTCATATAAAATTGTGAATATTAATATATTAATATTAAAACATTGTAAGCGGCACGAGTTATACAGTAATATGGCTACTGAACTACATGTTTTTTTTTTGTGTAATGTCTTAACTTACCCCTCTGCTAATGGGTGTTCAGTATGTTCAGTAGTTGCTTTGCTGAGGTAAAGCTGTGAAGAACCATTACTGAAACACCGTCTCTGTCGCGAGACTCGCCGCGCGCTCTCGCAGTACAAGCCCAGTGCGCCATTTCTAGCACCATTTTCCACAAGAAACTCCGCCATTCCGACATTAATCCTCCCAAATGTCCTCACACAGTACATCATCATTATCCACTTCCAGACAGGCGAAGCTTAAACACAGAGTTTGTCGACAGTCTCTGTACTTTTCAGAAGGGGCACGTGCGGAAGACTAGTGCGCACGTGCGGCACTCAACTGCAGCTATGTTTATATGCACTAGCTGTATACAGTTTCTATTTATAGTCCAGTTTATACCCTGTTCATTACAACCTGACTCACCTCTAGTGAGTGACGGTCATGTATGTTTATCCACAAAGTTGCAGAGTTATTACGTATGCAGATCAATTCTGTTTGAATAGTCGGTTCAGTATCGACCTGGACCGTGAAGCAGTGCTGGCCTACCTTTTCTAATTAAATTTTCTAATTTGATCATTTTCATTACAAACAATATTACTGAAAACAACTTGTGTAAAGTAGAATCTTTGAAAAATTTACATAAATTTTAGAGTTTCTTAGTACAACCCCAATTCCAAAAAAGTTGGGACGCTGTGTAAAATGTAAATAAATGTAAATAAAAACAGAATTGCAAGTCTCATAAACCCATATGCTATTCACAATATAACATAGAAAACATATCAAATGTTTAAACTGAGGAAATGAACCATTTTAAGGAAAAGAAAAAAAAAAAGGTAATTTTTAATTTGATAGCCGCAACATGTCTTAGAAAAGTTGGGACGGGGCAACAAAAGGCTGGAAAAGTAAATGGGCTTGTAATAGTTATTGTTGTGTATAGTCAGTGGTCTTACTGGAACCTCGGCTTGTTTAAAAAAAAAATAAATAAAATAAAAAACTCCTGAATATTTGAATGTAGTATCAATTGTAACAAGACTTCTTGATATTTCCGAATGCTTATACGGTGTAGCTTTGGTGGTTGAGGGACCGTGTGTAATACCCATAATACACTACTAGTGCATGGCAGTATTAAGACTGAGAAATTGTGAGTTGGTTCTGAAATTAAAAATAGTGTAAATGATTGAGTAATGATGGAAAGTGTAAATGTGTAAAAGTGACGGCTCATCCATGGGGCAGTTGGAGCAGAGCCATATGTTATTCACAATAGAACATAGAAAACATCAAATGTTTAAACTGAGGAAATGTACCATTTTAAGGAAAAAAATAAGGTCATTTTGAATTTGATGGCTGCAACATGTCTCAAAAAAGTTGGGTGCAACAAAAGGCTGGAAAAGTAAGTGTTACTAAAAAGAAACAGCTAGAGGAACATTTTGCAACTAATTAAGTTAATTGAAAACAGGTCAGTAACATGATTGGGTATGAAAAGAGTATCTTAGAGAGGCAGAGTCTCTGAGAAGTATTTGCAATGTCCCCTTTTTTGCTTTGATGGCAGTGTGCACTCGAGCTGGCATAGACTCGCAAGTTAGTGCAAAACTTCATGATTTGTTTTTATATCAAATCCATTGGAGTGTCATCTGAACACATGCTTCAATAGAAGAGATTAGGCACAAGGAAAATTTGACCTTTAGTACAAAGCAGTTAAAATGGTCAATATCACACATTTGAATACATTTAAACAGGGACTTAGAAATAGTGCATATTAAATATTTACAGTACTTATTTCAATATTCTGACAATTTCTGTTTATTTACCCACTGAATATCGATCTTTTCTTTCAAGTACACGTACCATACAGGTGACTTTTGTTGGTTGTAATTATGTGGCGCTGGTACAGTTTTGGTCAGGTGCAGTAGTTTTTAATCCTTTAAACTTTTTCCATTTTATTTTTTATTACTTAATAACATAATTGTTTAATTCTTCTGTGATTATTTTTATCAGGAAATTTAAAAGTAGAAATTTGGGGGTGTAGGTTACACTTATATGCTTGCCCTCCCCATATCCATGTGGTTTTCTTCAGGTTCACCAGTTTTATACAAATTTGTTTTATATGAACATGTTTTTGCGAGGTGGGAGGATTACATTTTGAAACGTTTAAGCCCCATCCCTCAACTATTAGCAGTTTCATTTAAAACCCTTACCTTGCAATCATGTGCTAAAGAATTATGTGATTACCAATGTTTTAAGATCTGCCATGTAGTTCTGTCTGTTTTTATAGATCGCAGTGTGTCATACAGTGTGGGGAAACCACAAGGAAATCTGTTTGATGTAACTAACAACTTGACATAGTATGAGGTGAATGTCTAATGAATTATGCCCCATGACATTAGCCTGATAGTTCCAGTACAAAACGTATAAAGCAAAGTTCAGACACCAGACATGTCCTGTATAATTAACTACATTTGGGCTAAATGGTAAATTAGATTTTTGGCAGAATTATACCTTATAATTTTCTCAGATTATTGTTCATACATTATTTACAATAGTCCACCAATCATAAACACCTAGAAAACTTAAACCATTGGCTATGTTACAAGGTTCTGAAAAGGTTGTTTAATATGTGCATTTAGGTAATGGATGCAAGATGAATTTAAGAGGAGTCCGACAAAAAATATTATATATTGTATATCAAGATGAATCATTTTGAATGAAAATGGCATACACACTGTTGAACAATTAGTTGTATGGTGACAATTTTACCTTTTGAAGTGTTGATAAGATTGTTTCATTCGATTATGATTTACACTTATATATTAGTATATACATTAGTAACTTCATTAACATAAACATTACTTAATTGTATTAAAGTATAATTTTATTCACAGCTTTAGTGTTTCTAAAACTTGTATTATACTTTGATTAAATATTGTTGTTGCTCAGCCAGTAAAATTATAGTGAGAAAAAGGCACAGGATGGTTATAAACAAAAATTTTGGTCAGACATTTTTGGTTTACTGGCAGCTAAGGCAATTTTGAAGGGATCAAGATATCACCTGTAGCATAGAAGAACACACGATAGCAATTTCTCAACTTCATCAAACAAGGCAAAAATATTCACAGGCAAGATTAGTCACTTTGCATCATTTAAATACAGTGTAAATAAATCGTTTTTTTGAGTAGACTACTTTAATCTCCTGTCTCTAGGGAACACTGGGTATGATAAATTTCAACTTAAGTTTGGATCTATAAAACACTTTTGACAGGCCGAGGCAACACCAGTCTTAGTGCAATGTCAACAACACAAGCTGGCATGTAAGAGAGAGGGATCCAGAGGAGTTTGGCGTCCCATCCAGCACTGTATCGGGTCCTTGGATGAGCAGCAGACAGAGCGTGCTCCATGCAGTTGGTCACTTTAGTCAAATCAGCATCACAAATAGTATTCATAATCAACCTCTGTACATTAATGTCTGGATTGAGAGCAGAAAAAAGAAAAGGAAAACATTGTGCTTAAGAAATGATCAGTGTTTAAGAGGCTAACAAAGCACCAAGGGCCATTTGGTAATTTGTAAGCTGGTGATAATACATGCAGGGTTGCCAGGTCTCAGCAAAATTACCAGTCCAATTATGTCACGAAAACACACACAAAAAAAGAAACTAGTCCAAGTTTGGGCCGTTTTTTTTTTTCTTCTTCTCAGCCTTACTATGGAAGAGTTGTTCACTCTGGTGAGCATATATTTCTGATTTGCTATGGTACGGCCATTATCCACTCCATAATCTCGCCTTACTGTACCTCTCTCAAACTTTGCAGTATGCAGTATCTTACAACAGAAAAGGTTTGGTACATCATAGATGCACTGTCTACACTTACACCTTCTTTAGCCTATGTTTGTTTATAAAATTTATTAGATTTAATTCTGATTATTTACTTTAAAACAAAACCTTGGTGGCTATGGACTTTTATGGACTTTTTCCACCCACAACCTTATTCCATAATGAGCCCAATTTGGCATATAAACCATGAGCCTGGTAACCCTGAACACATGGTGCAGATAAAATAGCTTTTTTTTTTTAGAAGTAGTCATGAATGTCATTTTACAACTATTTAAAAATAATCTATGTACAACTGTAAATTGATTAATTATCTAAGACTCTACTAAAATTGCCTAGAACCTCTATACCTTTGTTCTCATTAATAATTCCAAATTTAAAACAGCCCAGTGTCCTCCAGTCATCTCTGTTAGCTGATAGCTAGCTGCCTAATTAATAAGTGTTCGTAAACTAGTTCAACCAGTCATGAGCTGGATTTATTTAACAGTAATCAAACATGTCACAATATAATACCATAAATAACCATGAATTTTCATGGTTTCTTTTCACTTTAACATAAATATAACACTAATAAGGTCGATAATTAGCTAACTTAGCAAGCACGTTTTGTGGCTAAAAGGTTCAGTTTACTATGTTATTAATCCATCTAAAAACCATCACATAACAAACTGAGCTGGAAAAATGTGAATTTAGCTCAAATGTGAAATTAAACTAGGGTTAGTTAGGCATCCAAATCGTCCAAGAGAAGTTTGTTATTTAAAATAATATATATAAATAAATAATATCAGGTGTACTTACACTTATCCAGATATTTTTCTCCATAACTTTCTTTCACTTCAGGCGTCAGCTGGTTCCACAGGCGATGAAGTTCCTGTTCGAGTGGTTCCAAGCTTGTCACCTGGGTCTTGAAGAACCCTGGTTCTATTATACACACTTTGATTCCAAAATGTTGAATGTCTCTCCTGAAACAAAGTTTTGAAGTGATGTTATTTATGATGAATTCATAGCACCATCTAATTCTTATAAACTACAATTAATCCTTAACATTTCTGGGTATTTGGCACTTACATGTTGCAATTTCACAATAAAGGTGATTGTGATTTCATTTATATCACAAAAACCTGCAATTTTAACAGGGGTGTGAAGACTTTTTATATCCAATGTATGTCATTTAACACATCTACATATAAATACCAGGAAATACAAGCTGAAATTCTAAACTATTTTCTCATATTCATCTTTCGATCTCAACCCAAATATCTTCAGTCTACAGCAAAATCCAATGAATCAGCGTAGCCCTTCCAATAGTTTCGAAGGGGACTGTAAATGCAAGATCTTCTTGTTGTGGCTGGAGGGGTTTATAGGAATACCCCAGTGGTTTTTCAAGCTTATTTATCATTTACCATTTATCATTTTATTGCATATGTGTGGTTATTGCATGTGTTGCAGAATTGAGACAAGTATAACGAAGGTCAAGCATCAGTTGTCAATTCAAAAATACAACTTCTAACATTAAGGTTCTCAGAATAAGCTATATGAGAAAGAATCTTACTAAAGCTAGGTTCTTGATGGAGTTTTATCCAATTTTCCAACACTGGAGCAATACAGAAAAACACAGCCAAAGTATTTTGTGGTTTCCATGCACAAACAGACAGAAAATGCATACACCTACAGAAGACTTACAGATTTACAATTGGCTGAAGAATTTATGAAAGGGTTTAAAAAAAATACATTAATTTTAAATTAAATACATCGATTCATCCGTAAAATGTGAGCTTAAGGTGTTCTTTTATCTTTTCTTTTCTTTTCTCAGAACAGAAAAACATATTTAAAAAATTGGACCATGTGATAATCACACATACAGCATACTGCAGATATGGTATATATTAGGCTGAAAATGCTGGAGTATTCCTTTAACTGTTGATGTAGGCACATACACAGATAGATCCTTTTTTATGCCTGTTCACTGGCCTGGTTTGAAGTACTTTCATAGTAAAAGTACTTCCTCTGTTTATAGAAGCAATTATGACTGATTTTCATGGTTTGCCTCGGCTGATTGTCATGTTTTAACATCTCTTTTAGCATTGTTGTGTTGTCGCACCCCTTTGATTTGACACTTTTAGCTTGGAAATACCTGAGGCAATCCGAAAAGGATTCCACTGCAAACTTGGAAATGCAGTATCCACCGCCGTTCACTGCCACTCTTCCCAGCACTGAAGCCACATTAACAATTCGTCCACGGGCTTTCTTGACAAGTGGCAGGAAATTCATGGACATCTCGATCACACCGGTCATGTTGACCCTTAGAGTGCTCTGGAAATCCTCAATCTGCATCCACTCAGAAGGACCCATGGGTAATGCACGTCCTGCATTGTTCACGATCCCCCACAATCCTGACATTGCAATAAACACAAATCTGTTGAGAACTAAAAAATAATAATAATTCACCCCCCAAAAAAAACAATGCAGCTAACAATGAAGAAACCAGTTAGCATATTTCACCTGCATAATGCTATTTTCCTCTATTAGGAATCTTAATATTTTAAGTCATCATGTAAGTCTGTGAAAATCAATTCAATATTGTGTGACTCAAACATAAACAATCTCTATTTACAAAGAATGTAATGTAGGAAAAGTAAACTGCAAAATCCCACTTATTGCAAATGTAGACGTTTATCCAAGAAAATTTTGGTATATGTGACATCACTAAGGATGAGTGTCACCACTGAAACTGCGAACTTCAACTCCCATGATCCTCAGTCAAGCCATGAGCTACAAACCACACCATGACCTATCACATGACACACATCCTCATTCACAAGCTCTATCACTTTTTATTAGACACACCCATTCCTAATCATACATATTGCTTTACACAACTCAGAGAGATCATTGTTCGTTACTTGTCCAGTTTTGTCAGTGTTGGCCTAGCTATTGATTATGTCTTATCCCAGTCCAGTCTGATGTCTAATCGCCTGAACTATTTCCTGTTCTATAGCGTTGGTTTAATCTGCATCCAACTCGCCCAAGTCTGACAGTCTGGAGTTAGCTTCTTTAGTTTTGCATCAGAGCTACCATGCTATTGTAGGAAACAAGTACAGTAATGGATTCACCTGTTTCCCTAAATCTTTTACACAAATACCAGCCCAAATCTTCACTTATTTGCTTCAAGCAACATTGTTAAGTTACCCAAATGACATGTTTTCAATACATGTTAACTTTTTCTGACATTACTGAAGAACTGGATGCTGTCTGAAAAAATATTTACAGCACAGATATTAGAGGATTTAATTACATAATTAAACAAATAATTAGAATACTTGTTAGCGCCATTAGCTTTGTAGCTGCAGTGTAAAATTTAAAGAATAATTAATGGGCCTAAACTGTTGTTCATTATGCATTAGGATGATGGAATAAATGGGGTCATAAAGTGTATACTTTTCATGCCTCAATAAGAAAGATAATATAACAGGTACTGTGCTTGTCACATGTGCAGAACACAGAGCATTAAATCTTTATAACATGGTTATTTGTTTGTTTATTTGTTTGTTTGTTTGTTTGTTTGTTTATAGAAATACAAAAAGTGCACAAAAGACCTTAGGGACACACACTTTGCATTTGGAGGAATATATATTTCACAAGTGCAAACATAAGTGGATTCTTATTCTACCGCTTTTTCTGACTGTATGGCAAGATAGGGGCAAAAATTGGCCCCCTACGGAGTTTACTTCCATTCTGAATGTAACACACATGATCCAGCTAATAAAGGCCTTCAGGATTATCTGAGTATCAGACCCATGTGTAATGGAGCTAAACTTTACTGGGTGACAGATGAAGAGACTGAACATTTCTAGCTGTATCCCAAATGCTAGTATTCAGGGTATAAATGGTACAAATAAGCTAGCATGGCTTACCCCCCCCCCCCCCCCCCCCTTATTTCAATAACAAAAGAGGCATCAATATAAGCTTTGGTCAGTTTATAATGGACTTTTGTAAAATTTGGTGCAACAGAACCACTAATGGTTGTAAGAAAAATACACAGGACGATATGAAAAAGGAGCTGATTTCCTTCTAGTCATGTCAAATGATTACACAGAGTAACACGCCCCCTAGATTTTTGCACATTAAGGCTAATAATTTTCAGCCGGGTTCACTGACACATCCATAATATGTCATCAGCAGTGACTGAGAAGGTGTATAAGAAAAAAAATTGGTGAGTGTGTAACGAACTGAACAAGAGGGATTGTTTTAAACTAGATCAATCTGTCAGCCTTATTAACTGTTCTGTCTGCTGCTCTTCCCCTGAGCATGGGGCAGCAAGATTTCTGTCCCAATGGGCCTCTACAATATTAGTGCTTGTTGCAGTTCCCATTTTTGGCCACTAGGTGCAAAAATAATTCTGTGGTAGCTAAACACTGCCCCACAATTGGGGAACATCTAAAGGTTCAAATTCAGAGGTGATCAAATTCAGATCGCATCAGCTTATATCTGTCAAATAGCAAAAAAAAAAAAAAATTAAATCAAAAGAGGTACTTAGTAGTATTTTAACAGAATTGTACTCTTTTTACCCTTATGACAAAAAATGGAATTTGCACCTGTTTTGGGGTTGCCCAGGTTCAGCATTGAATTTATTTGTGATGTCACAATCCACAGTACTGGTTAATGGCTCATATGAAAGTAAACACTCAGGGTTTTAAGAATTTATAGTTTTTCATAATATTTCTTTTTTTCTTTTTTTTTACCTAGCCTACTTAAATTTTAAAATTTTATTGTAGCAGTTGTATACAGTGTTTTACAATTAAAAAAGCTTTATTTGTGCTGTCCATTTCATCTCTGTACCAGTGTTATTGTGGAGAGGTGTGAAAGCCCAGCAGGGGGCTCACACCCCTCCCCTTTCCCATCGCCCTGTTCAGCAGCAGCTAAACACAGAGTCATGATACTCTACACACAGAAACCCAACAGTGTCCTGACTAATCTTATAACAGACCTGCGGTGATGAAATAATTCATTTGTTTATACTGTATGGAGTTGTGAATGAAGACTTTATGAAGATTAACCTTTGTTGAACAGTTGATATACTGTATATGATGGGGCTCTGCCGCAACTGCCCCATGGATGAGCTGCCACTTTTACACATTTACACTTTCTATCATTACTCAATTATTTACACTATGTTCAATTTCAGAACCAATTCACAATTTCTCAGTCTTAATACTGCCATGCACTAGTAGTGTATTATGGGTAGTACACACGGTCCACAAAAGCTACACTGTATAAGCATTCAGAAATATCAAGAAGTCTTGTTACAACTGATACTACATTCAAAGATTCAGGAGTTGTTGTTTTTTTTGTTTTTTTTTAATAAGCCGAGGTTCCAGTAAGACCACTGACTATACACAACAATAACTAATACAACCCCAATTACTTTTCCAGCCTTTTGTTGCCCTGTCCCAACTTTTCTGAGACAAGTTGTGGCCATCAAATTAAAAATTACCTTATTTTTTTCTTAAAATAGTACATTTCCTCAGTTTACACATTTGATATGTTTTCTATGTTATATTGTGAATAGCATATGGGTTTATGAGATTTGCAAATCACTGCATTCTGTTTTTATTTACATTTATTTACATTTCACACAGCATCCCAACTTTTTTGGAATTGGGGTTGTACACATGCCTGGTGTTGTACACTAACCTCTGTCTCCAACCTCCTTTTTTGTCCATTCCACAGCGTTCTGAATGCTAACTGTTCTAGTAACATCCAGTATGCAGGTCTTCAGGTAAGATCCCGTCACTCTCTTTAGGTCATCTGCTCCTTTTTCTGTTAAGCACCCGGCCAACACACGGAAGCCACGTTTGTCCAGTTGTTTACATAGCAGGTTCCCAAAACCTGAATCACAGCCGGTGACGAACACGTACTTCTCTTTGATTTTGTCGATTTCTAGGCTGTCACGGTACAGCCATATCAAAGCCCACAACAGCACAAAGGCACCAACAGCGTACGAGACCAGGTGATCCTTACTGCATGGAAAAAACACATTCATAAATAGGTACAATGTCTGTATTTAAAAGAACAGTCATGTCAGAATGCAAAGGTACTGTCTCATGATAAGGATAATAATTGTTATAAGATCTTAAAGAAATTCTCCAGCATTTTTCAACCTAATCTCTATCTGTAGTGTATGTGCAATTACCAGCAAAACTTTTGACACTTTTCTTTGTACGGAGAAAAATACAGAAAACCATTTTCTCAAAACTCACTTACAATGAAAATCATTATAATGGAAGCACAATTATTGTATTTCATATACCTTATACACTTACCACTTATGGTAAGTGCCAGGACGTTCTACACAGGAACAGCTTTGGTAAGACATTCTCTAATGTCTGTCTCATTGTAAGACTGTAATGGTTGTAGTTTTGAAAGTTTTACATGTTTACTGATGGAAAATAACTACTCACAGATTTTATATAATTAACTAGACGGGTTTTCTATTCTTTTCTCAGTACAAGCAAATGTGTTGAAATTCTTTTGTGTAGTAATAGCATATTGGATGTACATCTCAACATTAGTTTAAAAAACATTTCTTCAGGGGTTACAAAAGCATTTAAAAAATAATTACCCAGACCTGTTATAGAGTTGAAAATGAGATTTAAAGAAAAATACTGGGGCATTCTGCACTTTATAATGAGACTTTATTCATCATATTTTTCACACATTCCTACCCAATATATTCATATATAAGCTCCATGTCCATGAGGGGTCCTGAATGATGCAGGTTTCAAACAACAACTGTAGAAAAATATCATTAAAAAAACACAATTAAACCATATCAAACAAAGACCTCTTGAGAAATATGTTTCATCCACTCAAAATGTGAAAAATACATTTTTATAAACATTTCTATTTTCTAAATTAGAGATTGCTCAGTTAATGCTATAGAACTCATTAGCCCTATTACTTAATAAACACCTGGTTTTAATTAGGTCAGCTGGCTCCGATGGCACCACAGTCTTCATTCACTTGGGTCAGTCTGTCAGCTACATATCCATCTTTACCTTGTGCCACGTTAGTGCCATAGCCATTGTTAGTTAGTGCCATGGCATTATTAGCTTTAATAGTTTGGTTAGCACTATGGCCTCAGAGAACACACCAGACCCATATTACGAATGCATGTGAAATTTTATTTCTTGATGTTTGTGCTCCTTGGCATGGTCAGCAGGCAGTAATGTAAAACTTACATAAATAAAAGTGAGGCTTTTTAGCTCGCTCACTGCTAATCCTGGTTTTTTTTAGTTTTGTTTACGTGTGATAATTATTGCAGCATATGATTTTACTTTATATATATATGGTATAAATGCTTGCATTAATGCGCTATAAAAAATAATCAGATCACAACATTAGATAAATGTAAAAATGGAAATATATAATCTCAAAAATGCCATATTTGGCAAAAAGACGGATATTTTTTTTCCTGTTGCCCTTTTTGTATATGATTTAGCCACAGCAATTACTCAGAATTAAATCTTTAGATATTACTTCCTTAATGAGAAAAATAACTCCATGCCTTGATCACATTGCTAAAGATTTGCTAAAGGAATTTTTACATTGGAGCACGAACATCAAACAAATAACCCCCCATCCTGTGCATACCATACACGTAATTCAGAGTTAATTGTTTAGCATAAAATAAGGATAAATAATAATAAAAGTAACATACTATGTTGTCAATTTCAGTTACCTTATACAGTATCTCACAAAAGTGAGTACACCCCTCACATTGTTGTAAATATTTGATTATATCTTTTCATGTGACAACA
>JANDJT010000114.1:16778121-16798506 GCA_024331685.1 Stegophilus panzeri
TGTCCCTTATGAATAATATTGAGACCAAAAACCTTTATTGTTGGTGCTTTGCTTTTTTTTTTTTTTTTTTTTTTTTTTTTTTTTTTTTTTGCAGTTAGTACAGCTCATTATTTTCAATATGTGCTCTTTAATTGAATATGAATAAATTGTCACAGTTTGTATACTCTTTGTTTAGGCAAAAATATATATTATATTATTATGGTATACCATTTAAATTTGATACATGATGCTGAAAACAGAGCTCTGAGTATCATCCAATGCTCTTTCATTGATCAGATCAGTCTGGATGTCTAATAGAAATTCATTATTTTTGAAAGCCCAGTGATCTTTCTTCTAATGTTTTTACAGTACAATTTAATGACACTAACAGCTACAATATTTTATGCAACAATCTGTTATGCACAATTTCTGTTCCATTACAGTATATTCTGTAAGCGGAGGCCTTATTACGTATGCGTATAATGTGTAAGGAGTAAACAGTGGGCTTGCTTTAGTTACTTGATGGCGTGGTTATAGAATCCAATGTAATATAACAAACGGTGCATACAAACATCTGGTTTCTCTATTTTAGATATCAGCACAGAATATCGTTTTCACTAATCATTACTTTATAACTCGAGTCTGAACTGCACCAACACTCACTGGTCATACGCGTTCACAATCCGTGCTTAATCCTTTTTTTTTTTTTTTAATTTTTTTTTTTTTTTTTTATACACACTTGATCCTAAGTTATTAATAAACCATTTTTGGTCATTTATTTGCACTAAAATATATTCATGTTTGCTGGTTGCACTTTGCAATTGTGAAAATATGTCTCTGACTTGGTCATTCTTTCAATACTGTTTAATTAATCTGCAAAATATGTTGACCAACAAATAAACTTCTAGGAAACCATGAATATTTCACAAGTGATTATTATTGAAAATGTTACGAAAGATCCATGTATACACACAATGCACATTTTTTCCATTCATGTCTCATAATTTACACATATCATTAATGCACCATTAACATGTTGGATACGTACTGTATGTTTACCTTTAACGGCTAACTGTAGTATTTTTGGGGGGTAACTTTATTTGAAGGTTAACTTCATATGCACCTGTATAAGAACTAAATGACATATTTATAGAATAATGCATGAGTTTAATATGTAAAGCTCCCGAGTGGCACCCCATTATCAGGAGATAACGAGTTCTAATCCTGATGATGCCATAGCCATCCGTGACCAGGAGTAAAGAAAGCAAAATTGGCCATGCTCTCTGAGTGGGAGGGATGATATACAATTTTTCAACCCGTCAATCACAGTGACACTAGCTAATCATGGACGTCTGTAGTCTGCCCTGTGAAACAGAAGTTAGAAAAGATGCAGTTCTGGCTTCGTGTGTCTCGACGGAAGCATGTTCTATCTTGTATGATAGATGAGAGCTTAAAATGAGAACTAGTTTCTTGTTTGCATATTCAACACAGAAATGCTACAAATATTCTCTCATCCATCTAATGTTTTTAGTGCTATGATGCTTAATGTGCAAGATCTGCTTTGGTCATTACCCCCACAAAAAAATTTGGTCATCAATATATACAAATAACGAAAATGAGCTTTTTTTTTTTTTTTTTTGTAAACAGTTCATATAAAGGTTTTGAAAATTGTGATCACATACCCAACTGATGATTCGTAATTCCACTGATTGTATTATGGATACATGCTTACGGAACAATAGCATCAGTCTGCTAGTGACAGAAGAGGTTACTTCCTTACTCCAGAGTGTTCGTGAAAATATGATGTGTCATCACAGATTAGGTAGATTAGTGATCAGTGACAGTTTTGACAATTTGGGTGACAAGGGGCACCGTTGATGCGACATTTACATCCACCCGAAACGTCTCCACTACCCTGAGGACGAATAAGAAGCCTTCGTTATGAAACAAGACATAAGGACAAAGGTTAAACAACAAATGAAACATCACCGTCTAAGCAAAAAAGACACCAGAAATCAGACTTAAGTATAGAATAAACTGTACAACCGAATGCTCAATTCTGATTGGTCACAAGGTGTTGATTCCTTTTTAGTAACAGGAGCTCTGACGGCTGTTCCGACTGCAAAGTTCATATTAGTGCGCTCGTTATAACATGTTATTTCTTCTATAGTAACAATGTATTGCTACTGTTGATGCTCCACATAAACAGTGTCTAAACAGTTCTTGTAGCAGTCATAGGAAAGGTGTTCCTTTAAGTTTTCCGCTACTGGAAAGCTCTCAGGACGTAGGGTTTTCCGATTCCTCTGGAACATAACAAGCTGGGTTTTTTGCATTTTTTTTATTCTTCAAGAGAGATGGGAAAAAAAATGGTGAGGTTACGATGCTATTGAGGGTACGACTGGTTATAGCTGTTATAACATAAGTAACTTGTATATAAGTAATTATTAGCAAATCAATGTGGTATAAGAGGAACTAAACACTTTAGAACTTACAATAAAATAGAGAAAATAATCTCTGCTTAACGTCAAATGGCATCACACCATCCCATCATTGATTATGTTTTCCAGCACACCCAAAGTGTTTTTTTTTTTTTTTTTTTTTTATCCCTTACTTATTCTTGCTGCATATTTCAAAAGATTTGCTGCACCAGGAAATGTATAACTTTAACTATACTATAACTATACTCAGATTTCCTTATCTCAGTACAGCCATATCTGTGAACCCTCACACCCCATGACTAAAGAAATGTCTTTGTAAGTTGATTACATGCTGAATTAAGATACACTAAGGCAGTTATACCTGAGGACCCCATCTGGCCTGTTTGGTCACCCAACAGATCTCCGTCTTACACATGAGGCAGCAGATCCAGTCACAACCGTCTTTCTTCTGGATGATCACTTTGCATTTAGGACAGTACATGGCTTCACCATTCTGTAACATCATCTGTAATAAACATTGGGAATGTTAGCAATCTGAGAAATGTCTACATGTATACTTTTAAAGGGATGGTTCAGTGAAAAATCTCATTAACACCATATTTATACATGTAGTTGATTAGCCAAGACATGTTTGCTATCTTTGTTTGCTACCACTAATTTACCTGACAAATAATAAATCTGATTCAAACTACATCCAGTTCCTCAGTGACTTGATAAACAACAAAATATCACCATGTAGTTGGACACTGTAATGATATATTTCCTTATCACCATTTAGTATCAACCTCCAAATGTTTGAAGGTGTAATTGTCCTGGAAATGTTCAAAGTAATTGTCTAATTGCAAGCAGTTCATGTCTTGGCTACATCAGAGGTAAGTAGAACATTAGACATCTACATTAGATTTGTCATTATATATAAAACGATTGTAGTGTGATAATGTCCATGTATGTTTACATTTATATAGCTACTGTAGTTTACTGTACATGGTGTGTAAATGTGTTTTGGTTGGCTAACCTCGAGTATCTCTGTGGTTCGTTTGGCTGCAGCATCGTTCTCTGCCCTGAGGCGAAGGTCATCTTGGTACTCTTTACAGTTCATGCCTTTGTGAATGGCCTATAGCAGACACACACCTTTACAGTATATATCTTACACGTTATGTCTGCAATCATGTTATAATCATGAAAACAAACTAAGGCCCTTTCAGTATAGCTCTGGTTTCTCGCTCACCTTGCAGAGGAGGCAATTGGTCTCATTGCAGATGTCGCAGGCAAACTCGTTGACATCGTCTTCAAATATGCACCAGCCGGGGCAGTCCGGGGTTTTACAGTGGTAACTGTTCTCACTGCGTGACTCTGCAATATTCAGCCTCAACTCCAAAAACTTCTGGTACTCGTCAGGTGACAGGAGCTGAAAGAGACATTTCAGCCAACAGCTGTGTTGATGGAAATGTTAAGCCTGTGCTGAAAATCCTTCCACTGCATTCACTACTCAGCTATAGACGTGTTAGTTTATAGCAATAAATATAAAAGAAAATGTCTGTACATTTCTTCGTGATACAGCTGTAAAATACCAGATATGTCCGAAATTTTAAGTGCAATAAACTAATTTTATCACTCCATTTATTGCCCACATGCTCTTCCCAGACATAATGGTGGGGTGTATGTGTAAGGAAGAGATGAAAAATATTAGAATGGCCATTAACATCACTTTTTAGTTTCAGACCCCAGGTCTGAAACTTTCTCGCTCTCTTTTTTTGGTGTTTGGGTGATACATTGGATCTGATTTGTTATAGTTTACAGAACCATTTGAAGAAGTAATTTGGTTTGTGTACATGTGGTGTCCAATTGGTATTATATCTCTTCCACACCCACCACCAACAAGCTGACACACCCACCACAACCACCATGCTGTAAAATATCAGAAACTGTTTTAACAGTGAAAGTGCAAGCCAGTCACATCAAAGTGGGGAGCGGCACCTTTTTACGCACCGATTATTATCTGCATCTGAATGTAAAATAGTATTTTTACCAACTTTATTGTTTAGGAAAAAAATATTTATTTGAATACAGATGCTTTACTTTTATACTGTTTATATTAGCCTCGGTAGGCGCTCATAACTGAGCACTGCTGATATGTGTAATTAAAGGAAAACTCCACATTTTATAGATGCTTTTACACAAAGTGATGCTGAATTCATTCCAAGCTAAGCGTTTGCTTTGTTCAAGCACCAAATCAGTGTCTCTCTGGCCTTGTGGTTTTTATGAGAGTCTGTATTTGCAGATAGACTGCATTAAAGCGTATAGAGAACGTTTTATATAAAGATGAATTTTAACCCCCAGCACTTATTTCTTTCATCTGGCCATACAAGTGCATTGAGCCATCGTTGGAGGCTCTGACATCACAGGGGTGATGAAAAAAATTCAACCATCTCAAACATACAGTAAGTGACGACAACGTTCCAGAATGCAATTCAGCCACCCGTAGTTACGGCAGAGACTCGGCTCAGCTAATCAGCGATCTATGAGATGACGAGTGCGATGGCATTGATGGCGGTATTAGAATGAATGTTGGAGCTTTGGAAGCTGATCTATTTAAGCAGCGTGTGAGGAGCTGAGAGAACTGAATACTCTAAATAGACTAAAGTGCTGCTGCATCACTCTCTTTAGATGAAAATGAAGCAAGGGTTACATCCCACTACACCACTATCAGCAGGTAGCTGAATGGCATTGTGGGGAATGTAGCTGTTCAGGGCGGATTTTTCCTTTAAGTTGGGAATCAGTACAGAAACAGAGCTTGACTACACAAATCATTACCTTTTCCCATCAATATGAATACATTTTTTATATTTGAGTCTCTACTGCACTTTGAGTATCAGGACTTACTGTTTTAATCTCTCGGTCCAGAAGCTTGCAGTCACAGGAGTACTCCCCATCTGCATAAGGACATGCCACTTCTGCATCCACACAGTTCAGAATGGTCATCTTCACACATTCTCTGTGAAAACAAAAACTATCACAGTCACTTTGATCATGTTTATGATTTCCACTGAATGTGTGGTGTAATTAGTGGTGGTTATTTATTACCTGCAGAAGCTGTGAAGGCACTCTCGGAGAGTGGCGCCCTCTCCTGCCACGACCTCCTCGCAGCAGATGGGACAGCAAATCTCCTCTGTGTTACTAACAAGGTCATGATTGTCAGTCTCCAGCAGACTGAGGAAATTCTTCTCTCGCTCCTCTCTGATGGACTGAGAGTTTTTATCCCATCAACAAAATTAAAATAATACAGAGACTCACTGAAAACAGCAACACTGTATGATTCGTTTAATCCGTCATTTGTAGATGATTTTCCTAATAGTAGAATGATGTATTTCAAATAATTTGGAGATCTTTTTAGATCCCTTGCCAGACTCATAGGCATCCACAACCTTTTTTCTGAAGGCCTTATAGAACTCTTTAGATCTTGGCATGATGACACCATATACCTCAATAATAAAGGGAACACCAGACACTAGATATGAGAGGGGTTTAAAAAAGACCAGTTCCACCTGCACTCCCTAAGCAGGTTCTAATCCCTGGCACCCAATCCTGAACACCTGATTCTAATTTTATGGATTTGAAAGTGTGATACATGTAGGGTGTACTTACTTTACTTACATCAGTCATCAGAAGTTATTACAAATTTTTAGCTAATGCTTATTACTAAAACGCATTATATAAACCGGAGATGATGCAGTTGTATTATTCAAATCAAACTGATCTATTTTGGAGTGTCATCAATTGAAATACAGTGGTGTGAAAAAGTATTTGATTTCTTCTTTTTGTGTATATCTCATACAAAATAGTTTTAGATCTTCAAATGAAATACAACATAAAACAAAGGCAACCTGAGTAAACACACAATTCAGTAAACAAATTACCCCCTTAAACTTAAAATCAGGTTGTGCCACCTTTAGCAGCAATAACTGCAACCAAACGCTTCTGATAACTGGAGATCAGTCTTTCACTTACTTCTAGGACTAGGACTTACTCCTATACTTTGGATCATTGTCTTGCTGCATAATCCTGTTGCCCTTGAGTTTCAACTTACGGACTAAAGATCAAACATTCTACTTTAGGATTTTCTGATAGAGAGCAGAGTTCATGTTTCCCTCAATTATTGCAAGTTGCCCAGGCCTTGAAGCAGCAAAACATCCCCACACCATCACACTACCACCACCATGCTTGACCATACGTATGATGTTCTTTTTGTGGAATTCGGTGTTTGGTTTATGCCAGATGTAACGGGACCCGTGTCTTCCAAACAGTTCCACATTCGACTCATCAGTCCACAGAACATTCTCCCAAAGTGTTTGAGGATCATCAAGGTGCATTTTGGCAAAATTCAGACGAGATGTTCTTCTAGGTTAGCAGTGGTTTTTACCTCGCCACACTTACATGGATGCCATTTTTGCCCAGTGTCTTTCTGATACCGGAGTCATGAACAGTGACCTTTATTGATGCAAGAGAGGCCTGTAGGTGCTTTGATGTTGTCCTTGGCTCTTTTGTGACTTCCTGGATGAGTCGTTGTTGTGTTCTTGGTGGAATTTTGGAAGGTCGGCCACTTCTGGGAAGGTTCACTACTATGACGAGTTTTTTCATTTGGAGATAACGGCTCTCATTGTGGTTCTTTGGAGTTCCAGAGCCTTTGAAATATCTTTGTAACCCTTCCCAGACTGATATATTTCAATCACCTTCTTCCTCATCATTTCTGGAATTTTTCAATTTTAGCATAGTGTATCACTGGGTAAGACCTCTAAACCAACTTCATGCTGTTGAAAAAGTTCTATTTAAGTGTTGATTTGATTGAACAGGGTTTGCAGTAATCAGGCCTGGTTGTGTCAAGTCCAGCTGACTCATTATGAATGCAGTTTCACAGATTTGGGGAATTAGTATCTATGGGGGCGAATACATTTTCACACAGGCCCAGTTGGTATTGGATAATGTTTTTGCTTCAATAAATAACTATCATTTGAAAGATGTATTATATGTTTACTCAGATTGCCTTTGTTTTATCTTATATTTTGTTTTAATTTCTGAAACAATTTAGTATGAGATACACAAAAACAGAAGAAATCAGGATGGGAGCAAATACTTTTTCACAGCACTGTATACTGGAGTTTCCATTCACTTCATGTATTAAAATAATTGACTCCATATATTTTACAAGTATGCTCCTAGGTACTGATTATAATTATTGATGTCTCTTAATTAATAAGTTAGTTTCCTTCTCCATGTAACTGCGGATCTTCAAACAATTTCAGTTAAGTATTCTCTAGAGTTTAGACAGAATGGTGCAAAAAAAAATATCCAGCGAGAGGTAGTTCTGATGGTCCAAAAGCCTTCTTGACAAGAAAGGCCACAATGGTTTGAGCTGACAATTCTGCAGTAACTCAAATAACCACTTTTTACAGCTGTGCTGAGCAGAAAAGCATCTCGGAAACGCACAACATGCCAAATAGAATAATACGAATAATATAAAGGCTTTTATAATAGAAGAATAAAAGTCATACCTGTTGGTACTGTAGATTGGCAAGCTCTTCTTGCTGAATTCTGCGCGTTTCCTCTTCATCTGGTTGGTATATATCTGGTATTTGATAGTTTTCTGGTCTCGCAGCACTGCACATTGCGCACCCTGGCCGTGTGGGTTTGTTCATATACGTGCACTGCAAACACGACCATCCTATCTAGAACCACAACACGGACATTTCGCTCGTGTGATTCATAGTGAAATCATGATGATACCAAAAAAACTATAAGACGTAGTAATCGTTTATATGCTCATCTATACTTTTACTTCAAAGTACTTTGGATTATGTGCAAAACATGAGAAACAGGAAGAATGCTCAAAAAGCATCAAATAAAGTAAGCACGATGTCAAAAAAAATACACTCATTCACACACAGAAGATGACAACATGGGGAGAACAAGCAAAACTCCACACAGTCTTTTCTCCCACTTGTATTTCTGCGTTTGTAAAAGTCTAAATTATTCCATTCTGTACATTTTTTAGCTTGCAAGACATTTTCATTTAGGGTATTTATACTGTACTATGTACCTAGCAGGGTCTAATCTTTGTGTCACTCCCTTTATTGCACTGTGTAAATTGATGAGACTCCTCACATACTATCTGGAGAGTTGTACAGTATCTTTATTGCTTTTATGGTTATGATCAGGAATTTGAACTGTCACAATTTTGACGGAAAGCATAGTGTATGTAGAACAGCACAGCAGAGGCTTGTCACTACAGCGAGTCAATGAAATGAATCACATTTCAACAATACACTAGTACTACAAAATAAATGTGATAGGAAATGTAATAATATACTCAAACAAGAATTTAGTGGGTTGTGGATTGGTCACATAGATTAATATCCCACAGGCTTTTAATACATTTAATATTATGACTATTTTATATTATGGAGGAAATAAAGGATGGTTCAAACCTCACCACTGGTTTAGGAGGAGGCTTTGGGGGAGTTTTTTGTTCAGGAGGTGTTTGAGGTTGTTTGCGTCGTGCTCCCAACTCTGCTGGACCTCTACTGAGCATCTCAATGTTCTCAATTATACCTTAAGACAGCAATAAAAGCAATTTAGGTGGCATTCAGGCTGATATATATATATATATATATATATATATATATATATACACACACATTTTCACAGCTTCAGATGTTACTGCAGCACATTCACCACTGATTTGAGGCCAGTGCCAGCGCATTTGCAACTAAGGGTATATTATTAAATGTCACTAATGTTGAATATCAAACAGCAGGGTAGTATGACCTTTTATAGTCGCTTTTATGACCTACAGACTTGAACTGCAGTCATATAAACACTTTAAGTGTGTCTCTATGTATTAATGAAATTCATGAAATATACATTTAAAGCAGCAAGTAATTTAATACACTAGAATAGAGAGGTTCATATGCAATATGATGTGGTACTACGCACAGTTCAAGAATAAGCTTTAAGGAGTCTGCCTGTCCTAGTAAAGGAACTATGATTCCATGCAATATGATTTAATGTCCCAGTAAAGGAGGCACAGCCTTTGGGTTTGTAAGAAGGTGTGGCCTCCTTCATGGGACTGATAAGAACATAGTCCATGCCTCTTTTACTGAGACTGGCAGGCAGAGAGGCCACACCCCCTTCACTGAGACTCAAGGATATTGGGACGCAACTTGTCCACTGCAAAGGTTATCGGATTAATTCAGTCACTATCCATGTATGGTATCATTAAAAAGGCTACAATAATGAACAACAATGAATATACTGCATTGCAGTCCCACTGCAAATACAAAATGCATACATGTCATGTCAATACATGTCAGCCCTACCTAAATAGTCACGTCACTGTTTTATTATTTATGTCATTCAGCAGTTTTGCATGCTTTTTTTATTTTATTTGAGTTCTCATTTAAGTTGCTGATTAACTGTGTTACAAATCACATGACTGACTGATTACTCTGTAAAACCCGATTTCTTCAGACTTATTTAGTGACATATGCCATGCTCTCACACTCCTGTGCTGAGCAAATGTCAGGGTATAATACATAATTCATCAGGCTTGAATGACCTTTTACAGTTTCTGAGTCCAGATTATAACATCCACAGCTGAACTGGATTTATTTGGTAGTTAAAATCCAGCCAAAAATAAAATGTACCATTTTTACAATTGCCCAGATAACTCAAATGTAGATCAGCCAAAACATGTTTGGTGTCTGTGTGTTACATTGGTGTACACTGCATACCTAATCCGTGACTGGGCAATGCGGTTTGCACAATGCTAAACTGGTGGCTATAAGCTTCCCTAAGATGATAGCTACATTACCTAATAAGCTAAAGAAACAAATCTGTTCAGTATATAACTTCTCAGCTAACAAAGAACATTACCAGAACCATGTCTTGCATTGTTCCAGAAATGTTCTTACTAATGTTACATGTTAGGTAAGTTAGTTCCTACAACTAAAAAAATGTTGCAGAAATGTTGTAGGACGTTATATATAGGCGTTTTCAGGAGACCTAACACCTAACATTCTAATAATCAAATGTTCAATAACATTCAGAAATCTGTTAGCTGGATAAAAGGTTAAAAGAACAGGAAGAAGTATTTATACCGCCTATCTTCCTGTTCTGTTCCTCTTGTTTCTGCTGTTCATGGCTGAGATTGGCAGAATGGGCAGACCTGATGAAAAGAAATGCCTGATCATCATCATGGGTCACGTTGTGGCTGAACAGGGTGTCTTCATCCTTAGCAAAACGCTTCCCTATGATCCAGCACTGTAGTGATGGGTGGAAGCCATAGTCTCGGCTAACCTGTGAGTAAAGGGGAAAAGCAGATATCATCGCACAATGATATCAAGGACAAGAACACTAATGCTTAAATGGCTGGAGGATTCAGGAGTCTGAATTACACTGAAACAACAGACACAGTTGTAATAAACATTTGTTAATTACTCATCAAAGTCATAATAATAGATAAGACATGAACCCTTGTACTTAACAACTAGAAGAGCAGCAAATGTTTATTATAGTTGCACACAATTTTAGACCATTTATTCTTAAAAACAATCAAACAACAAATAAACAAACAGAACAGTTTTAGTTCATCAATATTTCTGTGATTTTTTTGCATGAACAGTCCTTTTCAGGCCATGGCATAGAAACTCAATTGGGATAATGTCTGGAGCATTAAGCTTCAGGTGTCAGACCTCTATCCCGACATTCTTGTGTAAACAATTTTAGCATAATTTTGAATTCAGAATAGGTTCTGAATCCACTCCAACCCTGACCAGGATAAAATAAATACACTATCTGATTGAATTAATGAATGTCAGTGATTTCAAGCCCCAACCCATGATGCTCCCACCACCATGCTTCACTGTTGTTTTTTGTTGTTGTGCCATGCCCTTTCATTAAACAGCTTTGCGTCAAAATGTTCTGCCATAAAAGTTTCATGTTTCCCCCCATCATTGTTTCAAAGCTGTTGTGAAATTTCCAGTTAATCTTTTGCACACAGTAGCGATGTTTTTCAAAACAGTAGTCCCACATCCCAACTATGCCAAAATGATGTAGGTTATTGCTGCTAAAGGAGATACTAGATAAAGTTGAAAGTTGAAACTTTGTGTTCAGTTAAGACATCAGAATACAAAAATCTGTGTGTAATTACTTTGTTTGCTTATTAGGATGACATGAACAAAGATCACACCAAATTTGATGATAAATTCACAAACTTCGTAGGTTTATAATTACCTGCATTTGTGCGTTTCTTTCTATACATATGTGGAGTTTGTGACAAAGCAACACACACTTATATGCTCTTACAGTAGTCACTTTCATTTTCATATCATGGAAATTCCCATGAAGACCAACTGCATTCCTGAAGCAGTGATGAACTGGAGTTACTATTACCACCCTGAAATTCTTTTTTTTCCCCCAGTAACAGCATGTCCTGAAGTGTTTTATTTCTCTTATACCACAGCAAGTTAGTTCCTGTTTTCACTTATGCTATAGTAGCTATACACAATCTTTCCCTCATCTACCACTCTATTTTTCTCTTTCTAAGTTAATAGGGGAAAATGCACCTTGTCATGTTACAGAGAGTGGTTAAAAAGCCTGCACACTTGAATACTTTCCTGTGTTAGAAAACAAGTTACAGCTTTACCTCTGTCTCCTACAAAGCACTAACACTGGAGATTCCTTTGAAAAAGGCTTAATAAATGTCTTGTTGCAGAACTGTTTTATCCCATTTTTAAAAACTCAGATATGTGGAGTGTCCACCATACAAGTCCCTGTGTAAGTTGTTACTATAGACTATAGACTACGTTAATGTGTTCGAGCATGCATATTAATATATGGTATAAGGAAAAACTAATACTACCTTACAAAATAACTTTGGTTAAAAAAAAAAACACATTGCTGATGCCTTGTGCTGGTGCAACGTTGGTGAACGTAATAGAATCTGCAATACAATTACAATCCAATTACTGGTCTACAATCTATAGTTGCCATTCTGAGAGTGCCATATGAAAGAAAGTTGTCCTGACCATTTTTCCAGACTACTGAACATTGTCAAAAGATCTGTATAGCATTACAGCAATAATTCACAACTACTGCCATTAATAACATTATTTCAAACTTCTAGTCAACCTAAAGCTTCCATCTGTAATAAAGTCTAAAACACACACTCATGCTCCATTCACGCCAGAACAAATGCTCAACTGTAAATATCTCGGATTTGCATTACACCCGAAACTGAATACCAAAGCAAAATAAAATAAAAATACCAAGAAGTGTGAGAGAGCATGAGAAATGCAGATTACTCCTGTTGCATAACACCTGCATTTCCCGAAGAGGAAACATAATTCAACTGTCTTACTGACAGAGATGAAAGTGGAAATGGTCAAACATCCTTTACGTTGCAATCCATAATTATTTGGCTCTGCCAGTAAATTCTCTGTCAGCTGTTTTTCAATTCCAAATTTAGATGTGATAGCTGAACCAGAGCTGAAATATGGACATTGGCAATGTTCAACAATATTTCAAAGGCTCTTTCAAAGAACTGGCAAAATTCATTACCATGTTCTCCTTCAGTTATTTAAGATGAGGCTTTACATGGTAGAAGGCTTGAGGAAGAACCAATGAACCATTTCTGTCTGTTCATTTTTATAGCAATTGACATGCCATTAACATTATACTACCAACCAGTGACATAACAGAAGCATCATAATAGAAGCAACCATAGCCTAAAAAACTGACAGAACACACAGTATTGCAGTGATGCGGTAATGACCCCACATTACCAACACTGTGTAACACCATTCATATGCATTTGAATCTACACTGATCAGTAGAACCAAAACAAATCCCTCTACCTATCCATAACTAAATATTTCAATTTATTGAATGTTTCATTGTGCTGCAGTTTATTAAGAGACACACACTACATGAATCCCAGCACAGTGTTAAGATAAGTTTGTACCTTCTGTTTCAGCTCTGAGATCGTCATGCCAGGAGTCACCAGCATTGTGATGTAGGCGTCAGACAGCGCATCTTCAACACCAACTCTCAACCTGCAATGAATCAGTGGAGCACTACGTTCAGCTCTCAGAATCTCCGGTCATGGTGAAGGGAAAATCAGAAGGATGTTGTGAATATACCTGATGCACTCTTGGGAATAGGCCTCAGGAGTAAGTCGCATACACACAGGCACGTTCAGCGTAAGGAGCTGCTCTACACATCGGATGGCCTCGGCTTTGTCTCCTGTATTGATGGCCTCACTGAGCGACTGAACTGTTTCCTCCGCTGGGATTCACACATCACAAATATCAGACTAATAAGATGCCGAGGTTTTATTTACACAAACATTTTTAATGCCTGAGGATTGACAGACCAATAATAAAAGCAATAGCACTTCTTTCTAACTACAATTAATATTATTGAATATATGTTAAAAGTAAAAAGTATGTGTACGTGAGGTAACAGTGAGGTCCAAATGTCTGAGATCACATTGAAAATATGGGATTGTTTGTTAGGTTTTTTTGTTTGTTTTTTTTAAATTGGAAATAAACAATTACAATGTAAAAGAATTAGAAGTTTTGAAATATTTAAAACAAAGAAAGTAAATGTTCAATATAATAAGATTCTGCATTATTTAGAACCCTACTTAAATGTAATCAAAGGTATTGACCATGTTAACTGCTTTGTACAAAAGGTCAGATTTTCCAGATGACTAATCTCTTCTATTGAAGCATGTGTTCAGAGGACACTCCGATGAATTTGCTCTAAAACGGATCATAAGGTTTTTCACAAAATTGTGAAGTCCACGCCAACTCGAGTGCACTCTGTCATTAAAGCAAAAAGGGGACATAACAAATACTAAGAATCTCAGTTGTCAGTAATGTATTTTGTATTGTACGGTTGTATTAAACTAGTCATTTTTGTAGTGTAGTGGTCTTTCTGTCTGTCTATCTATCATATATATTATATTAAACTAGTCATTTTGTAGTGTAGTGGTCTTTTTATCTATCTGTGTATCTATCTATCTCTGTACACACACACACACACACACACACAGTCTGGAGTGTTGTCTGAAGACGTGTTTTAATGAAATGGATGAGACTCAAGGAAACCATGACCTTTTGTGCAAAACAGTTAACTTGGTCAATATCACACATTTACATTAAATACACAAATAAACATTTCTGTTTATTCCCATTTTAAATGAAAAAAAAAAAAAAAGAAAGAAAAATCCCAGATTTTCAACATGGTCTCAGACTTTTGGATCCCACTGTATATATTAAATCTAAATATATTTAATAAGAGAAATGATAACAATAATTACAATAACAATGTTTTATCATATGCTGTTTATTATTGTTGTTTTCATAATATTCTAGATATATTTAAGTACCAATTATTATGTATTACATATGTGATTGCTATATAATAATTTTTTAAATAAAATAAGACTAGATTTTTAGTAGTAGTATTACTATTTGAAATCTTAAATATTTCCAAATAGATATAATTAGTTAATTAAATATCAGTAACGTCAGAGTTACCTTTCCTCATGTTGGTGGTGGTGAAGGGCACAGCCATGCTTTAATTTACATGAAAAACACAAAATAATGAATGGTGGTATTAATTATGCTTATCAAAACTTATTTCAAATATTTAAGACAGACTATTTAAAGTCCAGCATAACACGACTGAACGCTGGTAGTACTGTGAGGTCACAAGAAGAGACATACTAAGTGTTTATAAAGAAGAATAAGGAATATAAATATAACAAGTATACCGAAAGCTACAGCCAAAGAGATTAAACTGTAAACAACTGAACAGCAGTGAGAACGCATACCGCGACATTTAACAACAAGCAGCACTTCCTATAGTCAACTAACAGGGACAGACAGATAATTTTAATTTACCTTCTTGCAATTAAGGTTGAAGTTGCTGTAGTTTGAGCCGCACCAAAATGAAAAGTGAAAGAAAGTAACATTTGAGGAAGTAGACGAGCTTCTGACGAGGCGCCAAGGAGACCAAACCCCCCACTGCTGAATTAACTCTTACTGTGACTGTAAACTCTTACGACCGGGAATTAACCCTGAAAGTGATTAATTGAATACAGACTTATGTGCTGAATTCATTTTAATGGCATACCGGAAACAAATATGCGCCATAGTATGTATTTTTAATCTCCAAAATATGTCTGGGACATATTATTCATTCGTTATTATTCGACATGTATCCCATGTATCGTCTCTTTTCTTTATTAAATACAAACATTTTTCTTCTTAATAATTATTTGAATTAATGATTTACCATGATTATTAACTCTTGTTTACTATCGAGGTCACACTCGACTGCGTTTTTTGAGCGCACCCACGAAGCTCACGAGTGCATCGCTGTAAAGCCAAATGTGCGCATGGTGTTGTGCATGCTGAAGAGGGTACACTTTCAAGGTAGCTATCAGAAATTATTCTGTAATTATTCCCTAAATCTTCATATCTATGACTGCACGTCGTAAACACACATTATGAAGTCTATGCCAGTAGACATGGACGTTGGTGTAGTTTTGCTAGATAGATGAACTAGCTAGTTAACATGCTGGCGGTTAAAACTCTTGACATTGTGGTGGATATCACAACGTGATACTATCTGATTGTAGGCGATAAAGTTAATATGTCCATGTGATACGGATTTCTGTGCTTATTTGCTAATTAAATTGCTAAACCTGCTATCTATGAATGCTACGGTAACTTGGCCACCTCCGCTGCTATTCAGTATTTAGTGAATTATCTAAAGGATTCAGATGATTAGAAATCTGATTCGTTTCATGAACCGAGATGGTCCTTGATTAGCCTGTATCGATGGATTTAAGACATAGTAATTGTTTTGGCTTGTTTCAAAATATTCGTATACTAAATACTTGTAGATTTGTGTAGTCCCTTTGCGAGAACTACGTATTGTTGTGTCTTACTTGTGAATGAATTGTTCTTATGAACCGATTCTTTGTAATGAATCGTTCGAAACGGTTTACAAGTTCAACCGAACCCTCTAACCCCCGAACCCTCTAACCCTGAATGAGCCGAACAGGACTACAGACATTACGAGTAGAGATGGGCCACTGTGTAAAATGTACAGTATTTGGTATTGGAACAGCAAGGCCAATTCTTTTGTTTTTGCTATACACTGAAGACATTTGGGTTTGAGATGAATATGAGACGATAGATCGGAATTTCAGCTTTCATTTCCTGATATTTAGATCTAGGCGTGTTAACTTAGAACATGGCACCTTTGGTGGCAGACCACCCAAGTTTAGGTGAGAAAAAGTATAGGAACAAATTAAAGCAAATTAAAGTAATAACATGTAATATTTGAATGCTCAATTGGGTTAAGGTCTGGTGATTGACTTGGCCATTCTATTTCCCCCTGATGAAGTCCTTTGTTGAGTTAGCAGTGTGTTTTGGGTCATTGTCGTGCTGTATGATGAAGTTCCTCCCAATTAGATTGGATGCATTTCTCTGTAAATTGGCAGACAGAATGTTTCTGTAGACTTCTGAATTCATTCTACTGCTACCATCATGATTTACATAATCAATAAAGATTAGTGAACCTGTTCCAGAAGCAGCCATGCAAGTCCAAGCCATGACACTACCTCCACCATGTTTCACAGATGAGCTTGTATGATTTGGATCATGAGCAGATCCTTTGTTTCTCCAAACGTTGGCCTTTCCATCACTTTAGTAGAGGTTGTGGCTCATCTCTATATTTCTTTGTGAATTTATAGAATCTTTTCTATAATGTCAGTAAGATATTAATTGTATATGATTATGACTTAATTAAATTCATTGTTCTGTTTTTGGTTTTGTTTTATTCTCTGACATGCTCAGTCTGTACAGTTATATAAATCCATCTCTAACTAGCTTATTATCTTTATTATATCTCTAGCAGTGTGGTGTTATGGGGGAGAAACCTGCATCTTACGAGCGAGTTGTTTACAAAAACATCTCGGAGTACCACTACATGAAGATCTGCCTGTAAGTGGAAAGTAACTGTTGCTCTTGAACTTAGTGTGGTTGGTGTCTTGTAGCCTACTGGTTTTTTGTTCATAACACATCATCAACTAACAGCTCTGGCACCAGCTGTAGGTGAAACAGACAGGTTCCTGGAACCTCCACATCACTGCTTTGCATCAAAGGAACATGAATATCTGTGGTGACCAGGTGCTGATGGGCACAAATAGTAAATTGCCACTTGAAAATCCAAAAATAAGGTTTTGAATTGAAACCACATCTGTCTCTAACACTGAGTGAACTATTAATCACAAGACACAGTGAGTTCGTTTTAATAGCAGTGATAGCATCTGAAAACAAGAATGCACTAAAGCAGTCAAAATGCAGAATATAAAGAAACGTTAATTCAACAACAGCTTAAACACAGGTAAAGGGGCCAATACTTTAGTCTTCAGTGAAAATACATTGTTTATTAGACAATATTGATATCCAACAAAACACGAGCATTATCTGTGGCCAAAGCGAAAAGTTTCTACACTGTGCACTTCTAGCCCCATCCCATCATTATACCTGTGTAGGGAACATACAAAATGAATAAAAACCATTTGGGATTTTTTTTTCTAGCGGTTGATCAGTTTTGCCAATTAATTGGCACAGATAACCGACTGCCGGTTAGCTGCAAAAATCCACACCGATAGTTTTCCCGGTTGTGTCCATTGCGGGAGTGGCTGAGAAGGGTCTGCTGTCGTTATACAGTACGAGAGCAGTCTCTAGAAGCGAAATAAAAATTTAAATCACTGACCAATTATGTTGTGTTATTTGAAGTGTTTTTGATTCATTTGGATTGTCTCTATTTTTGTTTGTTATTTGGAGTGTTACTTTTTGGTTCAGTTTGCATGTATATCTTTTATTTACTTTAATATTTATTAGTTAGTTTTAAACAGAACAGAACATTTTCATGGTACAGTCAGTAGTGTTTATTTTGTAATAAAGTTCAGCAATATTTTACTTTGAGCGTTATGTTTTCATTCAGTATCAATTTTAAAAACTATCAGTCAATTAATCGGTTATCGGCTGGTACGGCCCGACTTAGTTATCGGTATCGGTAAAATCCAACCAAATTCTAACCAAATGGTGACAGATTTTGATCATGGCTAAGAAATGTAAAATCAGGGTATATAGTGACAAGAAAACACGACTCTGTGTAAATAAATGACACGGAAATGTTAAATTATATAATTTAACACTGATTTTAAAGAAATAGTCCATCCTGAAACACATTAAAAGTCGTCGTGCCCCCCCAGAAAAAATCGGATTGATTTTTTTCTTTAGAGCGACAGAATTCTAGTCATTTTTTACCCAGACCTCATTCAGTCTTAAGTTGGCTATATATACTAATAATGGAGCGCACAAATTACACTGATTTTAGCATTTTGATTCACTTCAGAAAGTTCCTGTAGCCTATTGCCTGATCTTGTCGCATGCTGTTTTTCCATTCCTGCTCAGAGTTTGTGAAAACCACAGCAAAACCCTGAGTCCAGAACAGTTTAAGCAGTTGATAATCTCTGGAGTCAAAGACCTGTACGGAGAGGTAAGGACTCAACTCCTCAAATTTCAATTTTAAAATGTATGCACTTTACATACAGTAGTTGCTATTTTCAAGTGTTTTTCGTATCATTGATGAATGAGAGTATTTATCACACTGATGCTGTGTTGTGTTGTAGGTTGGAGCTGCTTTTCCATTTGATTTGCTGACATTCGATCAGAGTGCATTGTCAGCCATACTGCGTGTGTATAACAGGTACACTACACTTTGTTTTGTGGAACCTTCAAACTGTTGCTAAAAGCTTTAATAAGTAAAATGGGGGCTCCGGGTTGGTGCAAGGGAAAAGCGTGTGCAGGTCGTCCGGAGGTTACAAGTTCAAGTCTCGATAATGCCACAGCCGTCTGTGAACAGGGGCAGAGAGTGGAAGGGATGTTATATACTCTTTTTCTTTTTCTTTCTCTCTCTCTCTCTCTCTCACACACACACACACACACACAGTGTCACAGCAGCAATGGCCAATCATTAGTGTCTGAGAGCTCATGCATGCAGATTAGGGCAGCCAGCACTTTCTTCTGAGTGTGTTACACTGCCCTGTGACACCGCAGCAGTTCGAAAATATGTGGAGGCTGGCATCACGTGCCTCGTAGGAAGCAAATACTAACCGGATGGTAGATGTTGTGTGATAGGAGAGAGTTAACTAGTAGGTAGGTCGATCAGACAGTAAAACAATGTAAAATAGTAAAATAATGAAAGTCTCTCACACAAATCAGGTCCATAAACACATGCCCCTTGCTTTAAACAGCAACGAGCTACAAAATCTCATTTTTGTTTTTGTGTATATCTCCTACTAAATAGATTTAGGTCTTCAAATGAAATGCAACATAAAACAAAGGCAACCTGAGTAAACACACAATACAGTTTTTTTTGTTTGTTTGTTTTTTATTGAAGCAAAAAAAAAGTTATCCAACACCTGAAACAATTCAGTATGAGATATACACAAAAACAGAAGAAATCAATACTAATCTGGTTCTGTAATGTTACACTTGCTAAGCTGCTTAGCTGTAGCCTGTGTTAGCAGTATGCCTGTCAGTGTTGAAATTTGCAGTAAAGACAAGGAGATTCTGATTGGCCGAGATTGCTGCTCCAATAATGTCCTAACAAAGTTGCACATAACACTATAAGGTACAAAATATACAAAACAAAAGAGCAACATCTATCAACCTGATGTGAACAAATAAAATGAAAATGAAAGTTTCTGGTGTGTGTGTGTGGGTGTGGGTGTGTGTGTGTGTGTGTGTGTGTGTGTGTGTGTGTGTGTGTGTGTGTATATATACAGTATCTCACAAAAGTGAGTACACCCCTCACATTT
>JANDJT010000114.1:16811481-16823925 GCA_024331685.1 Stegophilus panzeri
ATGAAAATTCTTGGAAGTAATTTTGCTAAAAAGTGTTAATAATTAAAAGTATTATGTATGGAGAGTTTTGAGACACTCTGTATAATTGTTTATATGGTGAATATTTCGGTAACAAGGTGTTTTAGTATTTATGTAAGGAGTCTTGAGTCTCAACACCTTGTAACAGGTCAAACTGTTCCTTTTTTCCTGTCCAATTAACTTGGAGAGAAAGTGAGGAGATGACTGTTTATAACTGCTATATTGTAAGTGATAACAGGAACATTTTTTTCACAGATGTTCAACAACAGGGGTGTCAAACATATGGCCCCTGGGCTGAATACCCTGTTGACAGCCTTATTGTGGAAGCTATTTAACATAACTAGGCTTTGTTCCTTGTTTGACCACTTCAGTCTGGTTTAGAATAATTCAGTAATAATCATCTTATTTGTACAAAAGAACTAATTAATCCTTTAATCCATCAGTTTCCAACCCTGGTCCTGGAGTACCCTTATAGTAACCTAATATGTTTCTGTTTTGCCTGCTTTAACACATCTGATTAAATTAGCCAGTTCATGAAAGTGATAGCGGTAAAAACAGTCAGCAGTTTTTCCTTTCTCTTAATATAGTTTGATTTAGTTGTGCACTGGAGCTGCAAGGCAGACATAATTAACACATTGTTCAGTATCTCAAATCGGTTTGCTTCTGTGGTTTCTGATACTGTAGGACACTGTTACTTATAACAGAGGACAAAAGGATATACAATGGTGCTTGGAAGTTTGTGAACCCGTTATAATTCTCTGTATTTCTGTATAAATATGACCACCAGGAGTCCTAAAAGTAGATAAAGAGATCCCAGTTAAACAAGCAAGACAAAATTATTATTCTTGGTCATTTATTTATTGAGGAAAATGATCCAATATTACATAACTGTGAGAGGAAAAGTATGTGAACCTTCGCTTTCAAAGATTCCTTGTGCCCCTTGTGCAGCAATAACTACAACTACACATTTCCAGTAACTGTTGATCAGTCCTTCACATCAGCTTGGAGGAATTTTAGCCCGTTCCTCAGTACAGATGTTGGTGGGTTTCCTCACATGAACTGCTTGCTTCAGGTTCTTCCACAACATTTCTAGTGGATTAAGGTCAGGACTTTGACTTGGCCATTCCAAAACATTAACTTTATTCTTCTGTAACCGTTCTTTGGTAGAACGACTTGTGTGATTAGGGTCGTTGTCTTGCTGCATGACCAACTTTCTCTTGAGATTCAGATCACGGACAGATGAACTGACATTTTCTTTTAGAATTCGCTGAAATAATTCAGAATTTATTGTTCCATCAATGATGGCAAGTCGTCATGGCCCAGATGCAGCAAAACAGGTTTAAACCATGATACTACCACTACCATGTTTCACAGATGGGATAAGTTTCTTATGCTGGAATGCAGTGTTCTCCTTTCTCCAAACATAACGCTTCTCATTTAAACCAAAAAGTTATAATTTGGTCTCATCTGTCCACTACACATTTTCCAATAGCCTTCTGGCTTGTCCACGTGATCTTTAGGAAACTGTAGACAGGCATCAATATTCTTTATGGAGAGCAGTGACTTTCTCCTTGCAACCCTACCATGCACAATATTGTTGTTCAATGTTCTCCTGATGGTGGATTCATGACCAATAACATTAGCCTTTAGTTGCTTAGAAGTTACCCTGGGTTCCTTTGTGATCTCATGGACTATTACACGTCTTGCTCTTTGAGTGATCTTTGTAGGTTGAGCACTCCTGGGGAGGGTAACAATGATCTTGAATTTCCTCCCTTTGTATACAATCTGTTTGACTGTGGATTGGTGAAGTCCAAACTCTTTAGAGATAGTTTTGTAACCTTTTCCAGCCTGATGAGCATCAACAATACTTTTTCTGAGGTCCTCAGAAATCTCCTTTCTTCATGCCATGATACACTTCAAACATGTGTTGTGAAGATCAGACTTTGATAAATCCCTGTTCTTTAAAAAAAAAAAAAAAAAAAAAACAGGCTGCTCACTCACCTGAATGTCATCCCATTGATTGAAAACACCTGACTCTAATTTCACCTTCACATACTTTTGCCACTTACAGATATGTAATATTGAATAATTTTTCTCAATTAAATAAATGAAAAAATGTAAAAGTAAAGTAAAGTAAACAAATCTGATTGTTTTAGGTCATATATATGCAGAAATACAGAAAATTCTAAAGGGTTCATAAACTTTCAAGCACCATTGTAACAAATTTCTTTGGTTTCACTCTGTGTTAGTCTCACCTGAGGAAAAGTAGTTCTGATGATGATATAGTTCTGATTTAATTTGCATGTATAATTTTCTGCTAACTTATACTATTACAACAATTTATAATATTACTGAGCCAAACAGTGTGTCCTGACTTTTTGATGAATGTATGATTATTTAGACCGATTGCATTTGCTAAATTGCTGTCAAGCAATTTGGCTTCAGTTACCTGTTAGATAAATTTGACTTGTAATTCTACTTGTAAACTAACAAAACAGACTTTAGGCATTAAAGTCCCCATGAAGTGCCTTCAAACACTCAGCGTTAATCGTTGTGTTGATGTAATTTCCACTGAAACAGGAAGTCAGAGCAGGACATATCGAGTGGCTCCTCCGCTTTTTTAAAATTGCCAATAGCATTTAGTTTACCTCACAGCCCGGGCTAAGCCATACTTGACAGTTAGTACCATTGACTCGAGCCCAAGCAATAACAATGTGTTGGGTTCACTTGTGGAGGATTTTTATCCACCTCCTGAATAAAACGAGCACGTTCGAACAGCCAAAAACACATTTACGACCCATGCTTTCTGATATGATTTCACTCGCTCAAAAGCGGCAACTTCAGCAAGGTGATTTTTTTTATAATGTTTGGAGCGGGACACTTCAGATTCTAGAGAGCATTTGATTGGACAGAAATTCTGATGAGAAGCTGAAGTGCAGAGTGATGTCATCAAAACTATTGATCTGTATTGGTGGTAGAGAGAGACTGTAAATTTTGAATGCATATATCTTCTAAATGCGAATTTTGTCATTGGTTTGGAGCACACTAGCTTATAGATAAAGCGAACATATTCATGCTAAAAGCCACAAAACTTCCATTTTGATTTCATGGGGACTTTAAATGTGTCTTGGTTTATCGACTACATTTGGGTTAGGGGAAAATTGTGCTAACGTTTACTGTCTGGCCAAACAAGTTTGTAACAGTAACAAGTTTCCCTGAGCCAGGGTGTGTGCTATAGCTGAAAAAACCCCAAAATATGAAGGACATGAGCACTCTAGGACCAGAGCTGGGAACCACTGAGAGATCTTTGACTCAGTATGTTTTTGCTTTGTGATACTTGCAGGTGATCAGGAGATACAGTGACTTCGATATGCTTAATAATAGTCTGCTGGTGAGTAAAACCACCAAATATTTCATATTTTTGTAACTTGAAATTCCTGGAATTCTGGCCACAGTGTTGAAAACATGACCACATGATGTTTCAGCATTTTTTTTGCTGACCCTCTACAAACATTTCCTATTCAGTCCCGGAAAGTGTACTTTCCAGTAAAAGTGAAAGTAGGCATAATTTTTTCTGTCTTTTCTCTTCGTCACCGATCACGTATTTCTTGCCTCAGATCTCGGGCCTGAACCTGCCACTTCCTCCTAAGAAGTTAATCGGGAACATGGACCGTGAGTTCATAGCAGAGCGGCAAAAAGGTCTACAGGCGTATCTGAACTTCCTCACGCAGCACCACATCCTCTCCAGCTGTGAACTTGTCAAAAAGTTCCTCGACACCAACAATTATTCCGCAAACTACACAGGTATGTAGGTGTGTGGGGAATTTGGGCAAACATTACATGTGAAGCGAACCAGTTCATTAATGAGCATTCAGTATCAAATGACACTGTTTTCATGAACTGATCTACTAAGTGTATGCAGTGTTATGATGAAATGCAGTAATTTGCAAGTTTTGAAGTGCAAGCGGTTTGATTTTAATAAAAAATAATCGCTTTGGGGAGGAGTTGAAGGCCACACCCCTTCACTGAGATTGACAGCCACAGAAAAAAATTACAGAGGAAGGAGAGAAAGAGAGAGGACAAGCATAGTGCCTCTATTAACATTTATCCCTGTTATATAGCTCCATTTATCCCGCATATACTGTATCTGCCTCTATTAACGTTTATTACTCGTCTATTAACACTTCTGTAAAATAGAACCCCTGTAATAAAAGAAATAGCTGTGTGTATCACACTTTGAAACGATTTGCTCACAACTGCCACCCAATTTTTGCCTAATAAACACTGTTTTGAGATTGGTGAGCTAATTCTAATCAATGAATCTTTACATCGCAGGGTGTTTTGTGTCTTCTTATAGAATGAATTTGTTTGGCTTTCCTCGTTTTAGTGTCCTTTAGAATTCTAGCACAGAACAACAAGGAATAACACACGACAGACCATGTTGTTATATGGAAATAATGTAACTGGAGGATGGAGGGGTTATGATGTTCGCTTTATTATGAATGACAACCCGTTTTACTAGTTTATGGTTAGACTTTGCGTTGTGGAAGTTCTGAGAGACAAGTTAGTTCCTGTTCTCTCCTACGTTATAGTCGTGATAAACATTCATTGCCTCACCAGTCTCTCTCTCTCTCTTTCTCTGTCTCTCTCTCTCTCTGTCTGTCTCTCAGTCTCTCAAAACACGCAGGCTGTCATCTTACTGAGAAAAAGGACAACCAAGACTGAGAGTGCATACAACAGAGACTCCTTCCATAGTTAAATTAATTTCTCCTAACAAAAAATCACCACATTATAATTATAACGAATTACTTTGTATAACAACACCACTTTTTACAGTCCATAAAGGATTTCAGAGAGGTTTTTTTTGTGATTGTTGCAGCCAGAAATGCTTGATTTTGCTGCAGCTTTTTTCAAAGTTTGCTGGGTTTTGTGCTTTTTTGCAGAAAACTACTTGAATTGGTGAAATCGCAATTGCACAACATAGTTTCGCAGTCATGTTTGTTGGTAAATGAGACCTTTTAGCTGTACTCGTGTTCGACGCACGTGAATCGAAGAGGGCTTTGGCTAAATGTGCGTTGTGATGACGTCCCATGACGCGTCTCGGCCCAAATCTGGGGTAATTTTGAACAATTGCAGAGCTTGCTTGAATTTGCATTCATTTCTCAGATTGCAAAATTGCAAAATCATGGAAGGACTGTTTTTTAAAAAAAAAAAAAAAAAAAAAAAAATCTGTTTATTATAAGTCTTCATTTACATGGCGCGTCCACCGTACAAGTCCTTATGTGTGAGCTGTTACTATAGAAACAATAACGTAGTACAAGGAGCACATTAATAAATGCACACCTTCTCATCAATCAGATTCGAGCTTTCAACCGCACTGTGGTATAATTGGTGTATAATCTAACCATCTTCATTTATCCTTTTCAGAAATCGCTTTACAGCAAGTGTCCATGTACTTCAGATCGGACCTGATATGGGAAGTGGTTGAGCCGTTAAAAGACATGGGTAAGTCAGAGTAGATAATTTAGCTATTAATGCTGATGCTGCAGGAAACCATATAAAGCCATTTACTGATTCAGCTCAGATGAAAACAAACTGTATGCACACCCAGAATTCATCAGTGTCGGTCATTTATAGAGTTACAAGTGTGAGATATCTGACAATACATACTACTCATTCCTGTCAGATGAAAATCCATAGTTGTTGTGTGAATTCAGGAATGAATTCACAGAATGGAGCAATATTTCCAGTAAGACAGTTTTGAGTGTTTTAATTGGCTTTGTTTCTGTGGTTGTAAAAAAATATTTACCTTGTTTAAAGCCTTTTAAACTTTGTTTAAACACCACATAAATTTCCATGCACATTTCTAAGCACTTTTCAAAGAGGTTCTACTTGGAAGACTCAGGCCATGGCCACAAGAACATTGAGGGTGAGCTGGCATTTAACCTAACAATTTTCTATTGCTATTGCAGCGCTTTTGTAAGCTACTTGTGGAAGAACATTTACTATATTTGGCTTTGCTGTGCATTGCTCCATTACGCAGATTAATATTATGACTAGTCACATTTCCAAGGCAGATAGATGCAAAGTAGCTATCTAAAATACTGAGTAGAAAACAAAAATATCACCTCCGGTCACTTCCGACGTTTGTTTTGTTTGTTTTGTTTTTTTTTATTTTTTTTTTTTTATTACCCCATCTGTCTTTCTTAGTGTATAATATTACCTAATCTTTGTATTTTGTTGTCCAGCCTGTCAAAAAATATAGGGACCAGTCCGATTGTGTTTGCATAATAGCTAAAATGCAGCAATAAATATACACACAAGGTCAAAGAGATGCCCTGTATGACTCCCTCACATCCTATAGAACCAAGTCATTCTCACTTTCTGACTCCCATTTGCTTTGTTTACTCTCTCACACACACACATGTTCTCTCACCTGATTATCTGCGGCCTCTTGTCTGTCACTGTGGAATTGGACTTCTTTCATACCTAAAATTAGGGCATGATTATGTTCGATGGATCCAAGCTGACATGTGACGAATGTTTACAGATTAACCGCCAATTCTGACCCATCACTGAATCACTATTACAGGACGACTCGCAGCGATTAAACAACATCATGTTATACAGTAGACTGTTATTCTTGTCCTGTAACCCATGTCCCATGTTTTTTTTCTTTGCACTATAGCTTTAAGTTCATACTTGTTTTGCCTGTTTGTTTTGTTTAAAAAAGAAAAGGAACAATCCTCTTTTTCCAAGTGCAAAGTCAAACCGTCAAATTCAGTGCAGAATGTTAATGTATTTAACCAGAAGGCCAAGTATGAACTCGATTATGCCAAGTATGAACTCATTTATGTGTTTGCTAACACTTTATCCAATCAAATTAAAGTGAAAGTTCCAGAAACGGTGATTCGCTGAGCTTGGTTTTGATGCTCCTCACAGATGCTAGCAAGGGTTTAAGGTTGGAGCCAGAAGCATGTGCGGTGCCAAAATAAACAAGCAAGTTCTTATTTGGAAGACTCATCCAAACAATCAATACGCACAACACATGAGTACGATAAGCAATTAGGGAAATGTTCTATTTTAGGCAACGGACATGGCTGTATGCATACAAAGCAAACGCAGTGTACACTACATGCACACCTTGTGTGCATAATAAAAAAATATATGCACTTTGTTAGTCCTGGTGAAGGAGATGAGGCATCCTGTTCCTCAAAGCTGACACTTTATATGCCCGCGCCATTGAGTGGCGGAGGCATTATGTTTTCGGGTTGTCCACCCATCTATTCTTGTTAGCGTGATATCTCAAGAAAGACTGGTTGAATGTTTGTAGGATTTATAAGGAATTATCACTGTAACCAGCATATGAACTGATTAGATTTTGGAAACATGATCAAGGTCACAGCACAGCCAAATGTCTGAAATGGCTGTTCCTTTCATTAGCTTCCTTCCTGTTTGTCATACAGAGATGCTACTTACACATTCATGTTCAGGAACTCGAAGCCCATTGTCGACTAGCTAAAGTTTTTGCCATTGGTCTGTTTGTGTGTCCGTCCTTGCATCCATCCATCTACGTGTCTATTCAGGATTTCATTAGCGCAATATTGGACTGGACATTTAAGAACAGGTGGTTGAATGTGTGTAGGATTTTCATGGTATTATCATTGTAACCAGCAGATGAACTCATTAGAGTTTGGAATCCAAAATGACCCAGGTTTCCACAAGACATTGTGCTAATTGCAGTTTATACCCCAAACTAAAATTTGTTCAAGAAAATGTTTGAGCCTGTCTGATGAATTTAACTTGAGACCTGGAGCCAATGATAAAAAGCCATTGAAGAGATTATAAGTCCGAGCTTTACTGACTTGAGTTGGAACTGGTTTATTTTAACCATTATTTCATTTATTTAAAAGAAAACGAGGCAAGCCTACACTTGCTGGACTGCAGTCCATCAGTTTGACATTTGAGAAGTGGTTCGTGGTATTATAGCAAAAGAGTGGAACTTGAGAAGCATCAGAGATGCCTTCGTTTTGTTTTTTTCTCTCCATATTCCCAGATTCTGACTATTCTCTTTTGTTGGATATTCATTTCCATTTTCAACAATCTGGCTTTTCAGTGAACACTTGAAACATGGTTCAAGAGAACTCTCACCCTGTTTATGGATATTGAAAATGGCTCTTCTAGGCCAGCCTAGAAATCTGACTGTAATGTGCCACTGTAAAACCTTTTATTAAATGTTTTTTTTTTTGTTTTTTTTTTAATGATTAAATCTTACTGCAAATTATTTTGATTGTGCAAAAAAGTCAAATTGTGAAAACTGTCATTGAATTGGTCTTGCTGCATACTTTTATAAAACTGGGAGCTTAAAACTAAAGTGAAAAATCTGAATTAGTATTAAACATGTGACAGTGAAGTGTTATTGCATCATACAGTGTCAGAGCCAATCATGTGTCCGTGTCAGAGCCAAACAGGGGGAAAAGGCAGGATGATGGATATTGGGTTGGATGTGTTTCCAATTTGCGTATTCATATTAATAAATTCTGGCTTCATGGTGGCGCAGCGGTTAGTTCGTCACCTCAAAGCTCCCGAGTCCCCTGAGCTTGGGCTATGGTTTATATGCTGGTTGTGTCTCCCGTGGTCTTCCTGGGTCTCTGAGAATTGAGGATGAGGATTCGGTACGCTAAATTGCCACTAGGAGTGAATGAATGTGCACATGGTACCCTGTGGTGTATTCCCATCTCATGCCCAGTGTTCCAGTGTGGTAAGCTGGGTAGACAATGACCCTGACCACCATGACCCTTCAGCATATTACTGAAGATGAATCAATAAATGAATGAATATTCATAAAACCCAGAGGCACCTCTGCACCTTTTTGTTATCTGAAGATAGTTTTACTTTGTAGAATTTTCATGTCAGGTGATTTAACATAGCAAATAAATTGTGACTTACAAAACAAATTATGGGTGGCTTTAATATCCTTTAGTCACAGTGTTTTCACAATATTATATATATGAAAAAACACTACATTTTAGTAGCTTTAAAACACAATTTGACTTGAGTAATCTTGAGGATCCAGAAGAATAATCTGCATAACAAACTGTGCTAACTAATGGCTAAAGAAAATATTATATACAACACAGACATTCGTAATTAATTAATGGATTAATAGTAGCAGTGCCAGTTCAGTCAACAACATTTTTGAAAGCTTCCGGAAACTTCAGTACAGAATTATGGGATTTGTTTATCTGAGGGCACGTATGATGCTCTTTTGATCCTTATGCTGCGGTCATAATGGGACTCCTTACTTTCATCCTCTTTGTTTTAAAATGGAAGGCAAGGGGAGTGAAGATATTTTCATAATGATTTGATGTTCTGGTTAGTAACATGATTTTTCGGTTATGCTTGCTCATTATAGACCACGTAATAAAATGATGCATTTTTGACAGGTTGGAGATTACGAAAGCGGTACTTCTTAGTTAAAAACAAAGAGCAGCCCAAGGAGCGACAAGTCTTAAGCTGGGTGAGTTCTGTTTTTACCCCAAACATGCAAATGCATGCACAAACACACTTTCCATCAACTCTGTGTAATCATGTACTGTGGTCCGTTATTGCTTAATTCTGCTCGTTGTGTAAACTTGATTTCTCTCCGATCCACTAAGAATATTTGTAAATCACCATTTGTTTGTTTCTGCATTAACTCAATACTTGACTCACATGCAGCTTCCTCATAGATCTTTTTACATGAAGTGGGGGATATATATATATATATAATACAATATAATATAATCCAATTCCATTTATTTTTCTGATGTATTGTTTCTGCCTCTGATTTCAGGTTGATTTCGGTCCTGATAAGTTCTTATCAGATAAAGATCTGCAGTCCATGATGAAGCTGCTTTCGTCCCTGGCTGTAAGTCTTCAGTTTGGATCATGTGTGTTAAAATATCCCACAGATACCAAACTGAAACATTGGTTAGTTTCTGTGAATGAATCTGGGTTTCCCTACAGTTGTGTTCGGCCAGTTAAACTTTGCACACTGATATTTTCAATTGGCTGCAGATGAGGCCGATCATGTCACTTCCTGGTGGGCCTCTTGTGCAATAGATATCTGGAGCACACAAGATTGTGTAGTCATGTGGGCAAACACAAGTCTCTGGATGTGACTCAGAAAAGCCTGACTCTTCCCAACAGCAGTGGGGTAAATTCCTTTGGGATGTTAGTGCTGACGCAGAATCACATCAACTCATTATTGAAATTTGAAGCAGTCCTGCAAGACAGTAATCCCAAAGTCTTAACGAACGTTTGAATTAAAATGGGTGGAGCTATTATTGGGTAACGCTTATGTAAAGTCACTTCTCACTCTCACATGGTTTTTAACAAAACTATCTACACTTGTGTGATCTCTCTGAGTCAATCATGTCTGGGTTACCTTTATTCTAGGCAACCCAGAGAATAAAACCTAGTGAGGATTAACCGATAGCACTTCTCCATTATTGTGCTATTGTGTTTAGTTTTGCTTGAATCACCATTGTCAGGGTAGGAGGGACGTTAACCAAGCATAGTTATTAGAATATTAGGCCATGCCTGGAAAGCAAAGTGGTCAGATCAGTGAATTCAGCTGGTGTTTAAGTAGTGAATTGTATATCTATTTTGTTGGGGTTTTTTTTTATTCAACTGTGCTGGATTAAGCTAATTGAGTACATTTTGGATCATACAGGCTATCTTTAACATTATACCACAGTGCTGTTGAATTCTCAAATCTTATAGGTCATAAGGTATTCATTGCTGAAAGCTGCTGAATGTTTTAATTTTCTGAAACTAAGCTGATTTATTAAAAATCCTAGGGTTACAGACACCATAGTTATAACTGGGCTGTATTTTCCTGAGACCTAACGATTTTTCTGGATATGTGTGTACTTATTATTATGACAGTTCAATCCTCCATCTATACAGTCTTTCAGTCCATCTGATCATGTGAAAGAATGAAGGGGTGGAAAACCTCATGACTGTTTGATCAGACGGATCAAAAACACCTTTGTTTTGCTGACAAAGAAAAGGATTATAGGAAACTTTTCTTTCAGTGCAGCCATTTCTGAGCCACACACCCTGTCCTTTCAAAACATAATGGTCAGATTTCTCTGTCAGTCTCAGTGAAGGAGGTGTGGCCTTTGTGCCTGTAAGTAAAGGGGATGTGGTCTCTGTGTCTGTCAGTCTCAGTGAAGGAGGTGAGGCCACTGAGTCTGTCTCAATTAAGGGGATATGGCCTCTGTGAGTCTTAGTAATGGAGGCATGGCCTCTGTCAGTCTCAGTGAGGAAGGTGTGGCCTCTGTCCCTGGTAGTCTCAGTGCAGGGGTGTGGCCTCTGTCAGTCTCAGTGAAGGAGGTGTAGCCTCTGCCAATCTCGGTGAAGCAGGCGTGGCTTCTGTCAATCTTGGTGAAGGAGGTGTAGCTTCTGTGTGTGTGTGTCAGTTTCCGTGAAGGAGGTGTGATGTAGGAAGGAGGTGTCTGTGCCGGTCATGTATCAAATTGAATTGTTGGCTGTTTTTAATTCAATATTGACAGAGGATTGACTCCTCTGAGGAAGAGAGATATAATACACAACCCTACGATTCACCCCCTTTTATGTAATAATGAAGAAGGTAAAAATGTCGATCCTCTACTATGTGTAACTTGTGCTTTTGCTGTCTTTTTGGCCTTTTAGCACCCATACATCTGTCCAGTCACCTATGCCTCAACTATCGAGTCCTCAGCAGTAGTAATCAGAATTTTTAATGAAAAAGGCACACTTAGGGATCATATTTGCAAGGTATGTATTATAATGTATGTTGCATTTCTTTATTGTTGTCAAAATATTTACAACTTTCAGAGGATTCAGTTACAACTATGTCTGCCATGTTGAGTTTTGTTTTTAGGCTTTAATTATTGTTTTAATGTCTTGGGTGCTGATATTTTAGGTAAAGCCAAAAGAAGCATTCTTGAAGAAGTACTGCAACCCCAAAAAGATCCAGGGTCTGGAGCTGCAGCAGATCAGGACGTATGGGAGGCAGATTTTGGAGGTTTGGCTGGATTACATTTTTGGCTCATAATTTAATCAAGGGTAACTCTACAGTTTACAGTGCCCTCCACTAATATTGGCACCCTTGTGGTCAATACTTTGTGCTGCCTCCTTTTGCCAAGATAACAGCTCTGAGTCTTCTACTATAATACCTGATAAGGTTGGAGAATACATGGCAAGGGATCTGAGACCATTCCTCCATACAGAATCTCTCCAGATCTATTAAATTTTGAGGTCCATGCTGGTGGACTCTCCTCTTCAGTTCACCCCACAGGTTTTCTATAGGGTTCAGGGGATTGGGATGGCCATGGCAGGACCTTGATTTTGTGGTCAGTAAACCATTTTTGTGTTGATTTTGATGTATGTTTTGGA
>JANDJT010000114.1:16828599-16852765 GCA_024331685.1 Stegophilus panzeri
CGCACACAGAGAGGTAGCCATATGGAAAAGTACCTCATGCCCACGGTTAAATATGGTGGTGGCTCTTTAATGTTTTGTGGCTGTTCTTCTTCCAGATGACCTGGACATTTTGTTAGGATACATGGTGTAAGGGTCCACTCACTGGTCCAGCGACGGTATCCAGTGACATGGTAGAAGGATTCCCACGTGTTTGTCTTTTTGAAGCGATGTGAAAACATTTAGATTATTAAATTTGTCATTCCAATTCTGTTTGACTCTTTCTTAAATTAAGTCCGACTCCAACTGTAAAAACCTCAATGTTGTATTTGCTTCCTAGTTATTTGTATTTTGATACTTTTAATCTTGTACATTTGATTAATTCTAGTTTATTCTATACTTTAAATTGTTCGGATTCATTCGGATTCCATGTCGAGTCTCGCGACGGCCGTGTACGCGGATCTCACGGTCACAAACTCGCCAGTCTTGGTCATTAGCCAGAGGTAATTGACTAATACTATTTAGATGTCTGCCCATGCTTGCCCTTTTCTAAAAAGTACTTTGTTTAGTCCCCTTAGTTAGTAACACTTAATTATAGTAACTTTATTTCTAGTCAGAGGTCATGACCACTAAAATCTACAGAGACAGAACAATAATATCTGAGGGCGGCTGTGGCTCAGTTGGTAGAGCGGGTTGTCCACTAATTGTAGGGTTGGCGGTTCGATTCCCGGCCCGCATGACTCCACATGCCGAAGTGTCCTTGGGCAAGACACTGAACCCCAAGTTGATCCCGATGGCAAGCCAATGAGACACAGTGTAAAGCGCTTTGGATAAAAGCGCTATATAAGTGCGCCATTTTATCTGAGATAAAATTAGCTTTATATAATCATGCCATAGTTTCCTATGTACACATTAACTAGAAAAATATTACAATAACCAGAGGTTTAGACTTCATCCTATTTAGACTTGGTTGATCAACTTTACGTTGTCCTAAACGGAAATTCCATATCGAGCTTGGACGCACTAAGTACACTTAACTTAACGCCAAGTTGTTAGCTTGGACTCTAAAATCTCAGTTGGCATGCCCCAATGCTCCACCTAAACCTGGATTTTAGCCTGTACTAACCTGGTTGCAGATAACAAGGACTTAATGTAATCTACTAGAGACAATCATTTCATAATAAGTCAGAAGATAATCAAGTCTAATAATTTATTTAACCAGGTATGAACACATCCAAATCCAATACTTAATAATAAGAAGAAAGAATTACCTTCACCATTACATTACCAATCAAATTCAAGACATAATAATACAACATAAGAGATTCAAAACTTACATACCTGGTATAGAAAACTACACACAGTGATCGTGCGGGAGATCTATCTACAGATTCCCTGAATCTTTGGCCAGCTCTCTCCTAAATACCCAGATGCTCTGTGGGTCCACCAAATGGTGTTGTTTGTGATTATAATTTGATGTCTGTGGAAGGATGTACCTTATTTACATACAGGAGGTAATTTGAGTGAGGGACCCTGGGAGGGTATGCCTTTAACGGCATGTAATATTTTTATTTGAACTGCTGTTGAGGGATCGAGACCATATTTTCCAGATGCGCTGACACCTTTTGTATGATAGCAAACATGTGTAGTCAACATCTTATTCACATTAAAACATGTTATGTAATGCATATAGACCTTGGATGTGTTAAAGGTGATCTTGACACAGAGAGAGAAGGGTGTGAGGAGAGAGGAGGAAGGAAACAATGTAGTGAGGATCTCCTAGTCTCCACTCAGCATGGTGTGCTAATTCAGATGGAGATGCTAATTCTGTGAGTGAGAGATTGAATTTTCATTCTCGTACTAGTCCTTTGTCCTCAGAGAGAGGTTCTATCTTGGTTCAGACATCTTGGTACCAGCCTTACAATGGCATCATAGATATTAAATGAAAATCTGACTGCCTCTGCCAGAAAGATTAAAATGGGCCGTGGTTGGATCTTCCAGCAGGACAATGATCCAAAACATACATCAAACTCAACACAAAAATGATTTACTGACCACAAAATCAAGGTCCTGCCATGGCCATCCCAGTCCCCTGACTTGAAACCCATAGAAAACCTGTGGGGTGAACTGAAGAGGAGAGTCCACCAGCATGGACCGTGAAATTTGAAAGATCTGGAGCGAAAAGATTCTGTATGGAGGAATGTTCTCAGATCCCTTGCCATGTATTCTCCAACCTCATCAGGCATTATAGAAGACTCTGAGCTGTTATCTTGGCAAAGGGAGACAGCACAAAGTATTGACTAAAAGGGTGCCAATAATTGTTGCACACCTATATTTAACAAAGATATGTTTTTTATAAACCTGTGTTTTGTTTGATTTGGATATTGTATGATATTCATGACATCAGAGTGTTTTTGTGAATTTTTTAGCAAAAGATCAAAAGGTTAAAAAATAAAGGCAATTATTCAGACTTCTTTGCTCATATTTAACAAGGGTGCCAATATTAGTGGAGGGCACTGTATGGTGGATGCTCCACATAACCTAAGGCTATTAATAAACATTAAATGTTGTTATTGTTGTCACATTTGTGGAAGGAGTCCAGCACTTTGTAACAACATGTACGTTTTTTTGAATAGGAGAGTCTTTAGGACAGAAAACTTTGTGCGTTTCATGATAACATGACAAGCTGAATTTTTTGTGTGTCTTGTTAACTTTGAGAGGGAACAAAAGAGAAGCTGGTGTGAGAACAACTGTTTATAGCTGCTATAACACAAGTGATAACAAGAACTAACTTGTCCCATGAATGTTCTACAACATTAAATTTAACTATAAATGGTTAAAAACAACATCTTGTTCATTAATAAATGAAAAAATTGGAATCATTGGCAGATCATTGTAGTATTAGAGGAATAAAACACTTCAGAACACACCCCCTGTCGTTGATTATTTTTCCATAACAGCACTCACTGTTTTGTTCCTTACATATACACACATTTATTAGGTTTACCCTCCTTGTAGATTCACTCATTGGCCATTTTGTCTGGTAAACCTAACATATAGGTGCACTTTGTAGGTATAAAATTACTGACAATCTGAATATGTTGCTATTCACAAGTCGCCTGTATTTTCAGTACAGCAGGAACACTGACATTAGAATGAATCACCACACAAATAATTTCAAAATAATATCCTTATAATATCACTTCCCTATGTTTTTGTAAGCACTAAGGTTTCATGGTCGTTTGTTGATAACAGTACATTAAACAGATTATAGTTATTTACACACAATTACTTTGTCAGAAACCCTAATCCAGTGTCTGAGTGTGAGAATCAGGTGATTCTGATTAAGGTTGCAGCAGTGTTTGGAAGTTTTATCCAAGACATTACCACAATGGGAGAAAAGCTATAAAAGCTTAGTTAGATAGAAATCTCTAGCTAGAAATCCAAACATTCTCCAAAACACAACTAAAATAGAAATACTGATGTTGGAAGTATGCTCAGAAAGAATTTGCTGATTTATATTCTAGAGTTTAAAGGTAAATTTGGGATAACCCTTATTGTTGGATTCTCATTTAAGTACAGTAACATTACAGCCAAAATAAGACATACTTGCACATGATGCTGAGATGTTAGTTCATTCTTTCATAACCTCGAGATTGGACCATTGGCTGCTCTGCTGATTTTACATAAACGCTAAATCATATTACCCCAGATTTATCCGAGCAACATTAGTTGCCTAAGTTAGTTATAAATTGACGACAAAATTATTATAATTGTACATTATACTCATATATAATGTTTTTCATCCCTAAAATATAGATGACCTCCAAATTGAAAGAGGCCTTGAAATTGTCTAAAGAGTGTTTTGAAAAGCATCTGCAAGAGGAACAGAGAGCGGTTAGTGCATTATGACCTTTTCATTTTGCCTGATGTGCGGAACACATAATTACACGTAACTGATTTCTGCGTCTTATTAGTGCTAACCAGAGCAACGGCGCTGGTGGTTTTCTCTGTGCAGATTCAGCAGCACAGGAGGCTGACACGGGCACAGTCCCACCACGGCTCTGAGGAGGAGAAAAGGAAGAGGAAGATCCTTGCCAGAAAGGTACGCACACATTCAAACTAGTGATGGGAAGGTCGGGTCATTTTACCGACTCGGATCTTTGAATCTCGTTCAGCAAAATGAACGAATCTTTTTTCGAGTCATTTCGTTCATTTCAGCAGAATATAATTAAAAGGTTACATGTTAAATTCCCCAACACATATAGTACTTAATAAACTATAGGCTAATACAACCAAGGCCGACTTATGAGAAACAGAAATGATTAATTCATTGCTTAGCTGGGACTTCAGGCTATACAGTCTGTTAATTCACCTCATCTCCCGATCAGTCGTTCTTTGTCACGTCACATTTGTCACGTCTGTTCCCCGGAAACAGAAATGATTAGTTCACGTCTCGAGTCTTGGAGTTCGAGTCGTTCTTTCATCCTGTTTCCGTGTACTGCATGGTGCATTGCATATGTGGCGGTCATCGTAAGAACGAACGACTTGAACCCGAAGACTCGAGAGGTGAACTAATCATTTCTGTTTCCTGTACAGAACCTATGGGGATGTTGCAGCGCATGCGTGGACAACAAAATGAACGAATCACTCTCTGAGACCACTCGTTGTTCCAGAGTCATATTAAAGATTCGCTCACAATGAACGAATCGTTCATGAATGACACATCACTAATTCAAACAGCTACCAGAAAGTGTTCATTTAAAAAAATATATATATGGATGGTGAATGGAAATGTATATACACTGCAGATAAATCGTGGGCGTTTTTTTGTTTTGTTTTGTTTTTTGCTGTCATCAGAAATCCAGACAGTCTGCTTATGAAAATGAGGAGGACTTTTCTGTCAAATACAACAACAACTCTGGTAAGTCAAATACAGAGTCTTTTATTTTCTTTTTTATTTACTTCATTTAATTATGGCTTTTTGAGGAGGATTTATTTATTTATTTATTTATTTAATGCTTTCACCAGTGTTTCAAATGGTATAAATGTTATCCATAGAACATAACAGATGACCAGACATGACCTCCTCCCAAAAAGAACACACTTCGCACTCATCTCTGTTTTGAACAAACTGCACCCTTTTATTTTCTCTTCATCTATACACTAACTTTTCACCTCAGCTAATCATGCTTTTATTTTTGCTATATGTAGATGTAGTTTCTTTGAATTTCTGGTGTTTCTCCTACTTCAGATGTAGTAGTCATCAATGTCAGATGGGTATATTTGGGGAACAAGAGTGGAAATGTAGGTTTTATTCTTTAAGAGTGAAAGGAAGTTCAATAAAAGCACTGTTTGGGCAAGATACGTTTTCCAGACATGCAGTATATTGCTGGAGGATCTATAGTAATTCTGAATGATTCACACAGGATAAGAGATCACTCTATTAATTACATAGAAAATTGTCAGGTGATTGCGAGTGAGCACAGTTGACCCTGATGTCTGGGTGGAACAATGCTAACCAATCACAGTCATCTGTAAGCTCATGTATACGGAAGAGGGCAGTTAGCTGTTTCCTCTGAGTGTGTACAGCAGTTTGAAAAGATGCAGTGGCTAGCTTCACAGGTTGTGGAGGTTTCATGATACTCTGTAGCAGCTCTTCTCTTTAAAACAAAATGGGTGGCCTTTATTACATTGCTTGTTGGAAGTGCAGGTTGTGCTTGATCATTAGTACATTACAACACATTACATGTATGTAGGCTATACCTGTGCTGGGAACTCAATAACTCCCAAAACCATTGCATCTTTGACAAGTCATTTTATGCTTCTTGGAGTATCTCCATACTTCACACAAAGCACAACGAACAATGTGTCAATTTGGACAGGATATCTATTACCTGGTAGGCATTATTTCTATAGCAGATAAAAGATGGTATAACCTTTTCAGACACGGAAACATGATTCAGACAGCAATTCCCAGGGTTACACTGGTAATGATTTCATTATTATGCACATTACTTCATGTAAAACACATAAGCTGACCATGATCTACCAACCAGATTGGTTCTAAATAAAGTAAGACTGCACAAGCCAGTTCCAGCATGTTCAATTACAAACAGCTTGTAGAGCTTAGCATTTGTAAAAACATGGTTTCTGAATGGAAGTGTCAGTCAGATCAAGTGTTGAAGTGTTTTACCTGTGTGTGTTCTGTTTTCCAGGTTCAGGAGCAAGTTCTCCACCAACTTGTCCTTCTTCTCCCACTCCTCCACCTGCACCAGGTATTCACCATTTTACAGATTCTTATATTTCTGAGCATGCACCGTTCATACTCACTGGTTGTTACGAAGTGAAATTATCCCAGTCATCTCAATTGAAAGCTACACTTTAGGTACTATATTTTCCGGACAGTAAGTCTTTCCAGAGTATAAGACAACCAGGTTAGTTAATCCAGTTTGGTGTTTAGTGCCATAGTTCAGAGCTGAAAACTTAATAGAGGGAATCTCTATATCATAATATAGGGAATCTATATGACACAATGTTTATTTACGTTACAGTTAATCTTTCTTTTGCACCTTGAGCTGCAAACTACTGTAATTGCTGGAGTATCCTGCCTAGCGTAAAAACTATAGCAAATTGGCATACTACAAATATCTACAAGCAGCTAACTTGTATAAGTTGCAGCACCCACTAGAGGACAAAAAAAAAACCCTTTCATAGTCCGGAAAATATGGCAATTAGAAATAGTAGGTTTCTTCTGAATTAGAGCCCTTCAGGTTTACTGAAATAACATTTGTTCAGAACGTCTTCGTCTCGTTCTCAAACAGAATCTTAGTCAAACTAATCTAGACTCTTTTTAAACACACCATACACATCAACTACATTGCGTATTTTAATACTTCTTGTATGAAAATGAAGAGTAACATTTATCTGCCTCTTTTTTCCCCTCCTACGCTGTCTTCAAAATAGAGCATGCACCATATTGAACATGTTTGGGGTAAAGTAATCCAATACTAAATTACTTCTGTTGTAAAGTTGCAGTGTCCTTCCTCAGTAGCAAATAAGGAAGAAAATAATGGCATAAGTGATACTTAGAGTAAGTGTTGCTATTCATCACCTGAGGTGGTGTTTATTTTACTCAGTGAAATGATTCTGTGATTACAAATCTGACCTACTGGGAAGGGTTACTGCAACTTTAAGACATCACAATCTGCAATGGCCTGCTCAGCTGTCCTTGACTTTTTAAATATTCTTTATACCAGACGGTGGAATATTTAAAATTCTTGGTATTTGTGGGATTTGACTATACAGCATGTTTCAGTGAGGTTTTTTATTTTATTTTATTTTTTTGGGTGGGGAAACATCACCATTAATTGTGGTGGCTTGGGGCATTTTTAAATAGTTTATGTATTTTGCTGGTATGATTTGATGTACTATAGAATAAAATAAATCTTAATCGGGGCATCAGCAAATGCCTGCCTTCAGTATTTTAGTCATAATTTAATGGATCATATCGGGACAGAGAGCAGTATTACAGGTTGCATGCCGGGTACTTTGTACTCACATTTGGCACTACGTAGTGCTTTGCTCACTTCCTGCAAAAGAAAAATATCATTGCATACTTGTTATGAAGGTTTCATTGTTTCTGATGGAATTCTAGCCCACATGGTAAGTGCACCAATCTGCTTAGCTTTAGTTGTGGCATGCAGCTGTATTCAGTCCGTAAGCTAATTGTATTTGTTGCGATAAATGCGCCCTGCGTTCACATTAGCGAGCGACAAAGCAAACAGTAGCTTTGAGTCCTCACTGTGATTCTGGAAAATGAACCGATTGATATTTTTAAGATATTTCAAGACAACCAGACTGAATGTGGGTACAAGCCTAAAACTAGCATTCAGAATGTTTTGTCATGTTATGTAGTATTCAGTAGTGCAGTATTGCATTTCTCAGGCTCTGCATTTTTGTAATTTTGGATCATCGTTGTATTTTAAAAATGGGGGTCACTTACCATGATTAATCAGTCATGATTGCTAGCAACAAAAATAGACAGGCAAAAGCTAAAGGTGTTCAACCATATCCCCCAAAAAATGATGCTGATGCCATGACATTGTTAAATCTCCGGCTCTTAGCCACTCACTGAACACAAGGCCCTGTTATCCCAAATGGGCATCATGGGCTGCAGCCCAAGGCCCCGGACACTAGGGGACCCCTGAGAGGATTCTCTTTTGCATTTTAAAAATGACACATTTTGGTCCAGGTAATTATCCGTACATAGAGCAGCGTGGACACACACACAAGTCAGAAGTCATGATACAGGTTAACATCATCTCAACAGCATGTCGCACGAAAATGTCAGAAAATATGACCGTGGCACTAAAAAGAGAAAAGAGCAGCAACAGAAAAAATTAAGAAACTGTAAGCAAAATACCTAAGCTTACAACTTTCTTTAAAAAAAAATAGAACTCCTAGATGTTGATAAACAACAATGAGGCTAATTTTACTAGGCTACACCAACTACAATATCAGCCTCGGCCGGGGGGCTTACTGGATAGTGCTTTTCTAGGCATTCAAAGTGCTTTACACTGTATGCGGGGAAATCTCCTCAACCAACACCAGTGTGTAGCATCCACCTGGATGATGATCTGTCCCCTCCTTCAGCCAACACTTCTGAATCAGGTGGTTCAAAATTGGGGCTTATAAAAAATAGATTGAGGACATCAGTGCATGAACAAAGGCTTAACTGTTTGCCAATGATGTCAAGTGAGTACGACATTCTGCGTCAACTTGATTTTAAGGATTTAGTCGAGGAATTCTCTTTGAAGAAGCCCTTTTAGTGCTGAGTGATATTTAATTCATTTTATTTGCTGGGCTGTTTCTGATTTGTAAAATTATTACTCGATACCATTGTTTCATTTATGTGGATTATTTTTAGCCTATATGGGTTGATGATATGCTTTCTGTATTTCTCTTTATTTTTATTTGATAACAAACAACAATAATAAAGTGTTCACTATTGAGCATCTTGGAATATACGTTTGTTTGCCGAGTTTTTGATTTACCAGTTGATGGAATATAACTTGACATATAACTGGGGTCCCAAGGGATGCATTAGCCCCAGGCCCTGCAAAGGCTTAATGTGGCACTGACTGAACAGAGCAGATGCAGAGAGAGGTGAGAGTACAGCAGGAAAGCAAGACCTCTCACTTGCAGGACAGTACTGGCAACATTTGGAAAGGTGCTAAGGTTTGTCCAAAAAGCCGCCAGATTTGTCGCTAGGTGCCCTTTTTTTTTTTTTTTTAAAGGAGTCTGAAAAGTCGCTAAGTTGGCAACACTGGTCTGCACTGACAGTTAGATAAAATACAGGCTAAGCTCCGCCTCTTCCCAGCAAAAAGAAAATGCAGAAGGAGAGGGAACGCAGGGTTTTTCATTTATGCACATTCTATTTGAAAAGCAATAAAATATAACGAGTACGCAAATGATGCCCTGTCTGTGTTTTTTCTTGAAAACACCCCTGGTTGAAAACCACTGCTCTATGGGGTTCAGGTCAGGTGAGTTGGCTGGACAATCAAACACAGTAATACCATGGTCAGTAAATCAGTTACTAGTAGTTTTGGCACTGTGGGCAGGTGCCAAGTCCTGCTGGAAAAGGAAATCAGCATCTCCATAAAGCTCATCAGCAGATGGAAGCATGAAGTGCTCTAAAATCTCCTGGTAGACGCTGCATTGACGCATCTGTTGGCAGATAAAGGACTTGAATGACTCGGCCATTTTTGGAGGCTCCTTATATACTATGATTAGACAATTGCCTCACCTGCTTCACATCACCTTCTTATTTCAACTTTTTTTTGTGTGTTTCCTCCAGTTTCAACTCTTTAACTTGTTTGGCTCCTATTGGCCCCACGTTCAGCAGATTTTGGCAAAATAAAGCACAAATAAAGCAGGATGTTTAAAGTCATGGCTTCTTACATTATTATATTATGGTCTCTCACTATCTTGCTTAACAATTGATGTATGACGTACATGTACAAATTTCCTGCCAACATCCCTGATACAGCACTAACTGTGATTTACCGTGAACTTAAAGCAGCTCAGGATCATCAGATTATAAAATATTGTTTGATCCCACAAAATAATCTGGTTTTCCTTCATTTTTAACAAAAGATCATATGCACTGTAGCTGTACAGCCTATTATGCCTTTATTACTTCGTATTCTTCAGTAACTATAGTGAAACTGTCTGTAGTTAGGACAAAGAGCAATGTAAGTCTGGATCAACTAATGGGTCCTGGTAGTTTAAGGGGTTAAAGCAACAAAACTGAACCATCCTATGATACTATTATATTTTAAATTAAAGTAACGTCAATTAAACATTTTATAGCAGCCTAAATCATTTGGTTACTATAATTCTTTATTTGAACGCTAGCTGGATCAGTCATGCCCACATGCGTCTACAGTAGCGTTCATGACACCTACAACAGGCAAAGTTAGGCCAACATGAACAACTTGTTGCCTTCTGATGTGAACGCAGGGTTATGTGGGTTATTTGTGCATCCTTGGTCATACTAATATTTGTTATTTGGTCATTACAGGTGTTCAGCCAGTGACCCTTCCACCACCTCCTCCACCTCCTCCACCTTCTATGGGGATCGAGTCCAGCCCTCCATCCCTCCATCCTCCTCTTGTTAATGGCAAGGGCCGAAGCGCCCTCCTGAGCTCCATTCAGACCTTCAGCAAAGGCCGACTGAAAAAAGCGGCGACCAACGATTGCAGCAATCCACACATCTGAGCAACACTTTTTACGGTCCTTAGTTCTTATCGTGTGCAATTTGTCCTTGGCCCTCTTATCCGAGGCTTCCAGGATCTGATCTTCAGGAGTGCAGAGATGTTTTAAAACTGGACTGCTGGGGGAAACTATTTTTAATATTTCATTCCCAAATCAGCTTCAGATCAGCGATGGTGAGGCTAAAGTGTGTGGTATCTGTGCTGCTATACAGGATATGAGCTTGGAAAGTGCATTTCAGCTGTCAGGTTTATGAATTGGACTTGCATATTTGTGGTAAATAATCCCACACACCCTACAACGATGTTCCTGACCCTCATAAAATCAGCCTCCAGTTGCAGCACATTCATCATGTGGTGTTTTCAAGCAGCTTAGAAAAATTTGGGTTGTGTTTCAAACAGATTTTAATACATTGACTTTTACTTTTGGATTTTACATAAAACGTTGTGTAGGTTTTGTCTTTTTAATCCGTTGCATAATATTATAGTACATTCAAATCGTGTCGGAAATGCAGTAATTATGAGATGATTCAGAACTCAGTGACACAGAAGAGGCCGAAATGGCTATTTTGACATCTACGATAGCTAGCATGTTGACTAAACCAATTTCAATGGTTGGTTTTAAGAAGGAAAGCTAAGTTCTGCAAACAGGAATGCTAAACTGGACTATTTATTAGATCATTTTGTATTAGGTTCCTGAGTGGCGCAACAGAGAAGTGTAGTGAGTTCAAATCCCGACATTGCCACAGCCATCTGTTGCTGGGAGCCAAGGGAGCAAAATTGGCCATATTCTATCTCCCTTGTCAATCAGAGTGACACTAGCCAATCATGAGCATCTGTGAGATCATCTCTCTCTCTCTCTCTCTCTCTATATATATATATATATATATAATATAATATAATATAATATAATATAATATAGCGAGAGAGACAAAAAAAATTTTCATTTTTATTTATTTAAATGTTTTAAATTTATTTATTTATTTATTTATTTTTACATCAAATCAGCTGCTTCCAGGCAGGTTGCGATTAAATTTATTTTGAAAAAAATCAAAAATGTAATATCCACAATATTTCCAAAAAGCATTTTTTGACATTTATGTTAAAAGAAAAATAGGGTATATCAATCACAACTTTTAGTTTAGCATCTTCACTTATTTAAAATGATTTTTTTTTTTTTTTTTTTTTAAACTTTGACCAGACATTTAGAAAATGGTGATATTTCTGAGGAAATACAAAAATGTAATAAAAGCATGTGGGTGGAAGCCTCACTGTTCACTATTTCCAGATCATTCAAATCTTTTAATCTTAAATGTCAGGTGTTTTGGAATGAAAGGATTGTAAATCATTTTCCCAAATCACCTTCCTAATCCAGATAGCTGATGTCCAAGATGATTGAGTTCATTCAGAGTTTATTCAGTGTAGTGTTCTCGCTCACAGAGCCAGTTAATCATGGAATAAAAAAATGACAATAAAATGTTCACATTTTATGAGGTATGAGGATTACAGTTATTGTGTCTGCTCGGTTTAATGACACACACCAATAAGAGTCTGGCAGGAGAGCAAATAGGTTCACTGTGGTGCTACACAGCAATCGATGAAGACTACACAAATTATTACCATTTGTGTTGCACTGAACTGGATTCTGTCTGGACTTATCTGTATCCTATGTATACACTTAGAAATCTAGAAATGGGACGGCTGTGGCTCAGGTGGTAGAGCGGGTTGTACATGTAGGGTTGGCGGTTCGATTCCCGGCCCACATGACTCCACATGCCGAAGTGTCCTTGGACAAGTCACTGAACCCTAAGTTGCTCCTGATGGCAAGTTAGTGCCTTGCATGGCAGCTCTGCTACCATCGGTGTGTGAGAGTGTGTGTGTGAATGGGTGAATGAGACACAGTGTAAAACGCTTTGTAGAACCGCTAAGGTTAAAAAACTGCTATATAAGTGCAGACCATTTACCATTTAGTATAATATTTACACTACGTTAATATATGCTCTTTTTCATGTTAATAAATTTTTCTCCAAAAAAAATAAAAAAGATCCACATATAGTACATTTATTAATGAAACTCTCTGTATGTAAATATGTGAAACATCTTTTTCTTTAAGGCAGCTATTTTCTCGGTTCAGGTCTGTCTGAGAAGCTGAAATATTACATTTGTCAGAACCTTATCCCTCTGACTGAAGTGTGCTCTTCTGGCTTAATCATTGGAGTGCTTTTCCCACTTCATCCCCTTGAGTGGATTACACTTATTGGTTTGTGTTAAGGGGATTGCCGCTGAATTATCCAGTCACATCCAGTTTGGTGTAGAAATCAAACCTGTTTGTTCATTCTCTTAATACGTTTCAGAGTAGTCTCCTGTTGGATGTTAAAGATCTTATGTTTTTAAAAGTATTACCTTGCATGCTATTTTACATGTATCATGTTAGTTTTGCTTATGGCAGGTTATTTTGGCCTGCTCTCAATATACCTGCTGTAGCTCATAAATGGTTCGATATTGAGCAACAAACCGGATTTGGTGTGTCAGGAGTAGGGGTGCTACTGACTGAAATCTTCACAGTAAATTGAAGGAAAAATGTATTACCTATTTAACACATTATTGTCCTCGCGAATTGTTCCTAGTGTTACTGGGATCCACTGCAGCCCTGATCAGTAACTCCTCAATGGTTACTGAAGATGAAAGAACGAATGCATCTAATATGTACAAAAATCTCTTTGCACATTCGTTTCCAAAAGGAAACGAAAGGATCGAATCGCCTAATTGTTCTTATTTTAGTTTTAAGAACGATTTTTCTCTGTAAATGTCAGTGTCAGTGTATATCACGTTGTGGTTGTCTGAAAGTTGGCACACTAAGCCAAGTGTGGCAGTTTGCAGCACCAATTAACCAAAAATAATTAATAGTTTAGTTATGATCAGCAATTCCATGTTTGATAGCTTTGATAGTTTATGATAAAATTACGAACGTGCTAGTGGTGGGAGTGGGTTTAGCCTAGAAACATGTTTACAACGGTAGCGGATTACACAGCCAAAGTGTTTTTAATGCCATTGCGTCCTCTGCGTAGAGGAATAGAGGTTACGTTAGTATGATTTTGGAGTATTAGGAGTCCAAAAAGAGGAGACTCAACCTAAATTCTAATGCTAAATTCAACCTGCATTTTTGGGGAGTTGTAGCCAGACATGTCAGGAACGAGAACCACTGGACTAAGGAACTTGATGGGGTTAAAAAAAAAAAATGAACAGTATAATAGATAGAAATTGGCAACCATAACCATCCAAATATACTGACTAATTGTGAAACTGTGACACCCCTAATGAGGAGCAGGGAGAACCTGAGACTGTACAGGGCAGGGCATTTCCAGCCATTCTGTCAGATTGCACATGCCAGCCTAACTGTAATGAAATTTTCAACACCCTCTGATGACATTATTGATGCGAGGATGTCAAAGGGCATCAGTTACTGTGGTCCAAAGCCTCTCATCATGGCCACTGGCATTTCAAGCAATCTGCAGCACATCTGAGTTCCATGTCAGCCTCAGTGGGTTTGAACTTTCAAATGCGAGTCAGATGTAGGCGATAATAGCGGTGTAATCACGTCTAATGTGCATTTACTGTCCAAAAGCAAAGAAAGGGAAGAGCACATGCTGTTTGTGTAGGGGCTTGAAACGGCACCTGTGCTTATTAGTCTTAAAAAAACAAAACAAAAAACAACATGCTTTGGAATGGTTTTTCGGTTTGGATTTGGTCGAGGGATGCTGGTCCTGGATTAGTGTAAAACAGAGAACTAAAAGTCTGACAGGCTGTGAATGGACAGGGGAATTGCAAGAGGTTTTTTTTGGAGATGTGAGAGGACAATATGTAGCTATTCATAGCTCTGCTTTCCTCTCAGGCACAACACATTCCCTCTTTCTCCTACTCTGTCTTTCTCTAAGTGTGTCTTAGCAACGGATGCTGAACACCTGCAGTCAAATGGACCTGTCAGTGTTGGTGCAAGGGTTTAAGAGATTTTATATCAATGTGGCCACCTTGTGGTGGGACTGAGTATTTTAGCACAGTTGCAGATGCTTTGCTCTAGAATGAAGTATTGTCACTGCTGATGATCAGGTGCCAGTCTCAGTCTAATTATCTTCAGCTGTCTCCTCTGTCAGTGTTCTAGAGGTCACACTCCTCTGCTAAGGTGTCTGAGAAATCACATTGTTTACATGTGTGATTAGATTTTCCTTTATATTACATTTACTGCATGTGGCAGTAAGTCCTTATCCAGAGTGACTTACATTCATCTCATTTATACATTTGGAGCAGTTGAGGGCTAAGGGCCTTGCTCAAGGGCCCAGCAGTGGCAGCTTGGCGGTGCTGGGATTTGAACTCGCGACCTTCCAGTCAGAAGTCCATCGTCTTAACCACTGCCACTTAATTGTTCAAATATTACTCTTACATTTAAAAGCAAACATCACTTCTGAATCGTTCTTCTGGCCAAATGTTGCATAGTGCAGGATAAAAAGCTTTGAATAAAAATGGTCTGCATTATTTTCACATACACTTACTGAGCACTTTATTAGGAACACCATACTAATACTGTGTAGGACCTCCCATTGCTCTCAAAATGTCAATTCTGCGTGGCATGGATTCCACAAGATGTTGGACACATTCCTTTGAGATTGTGGTCCATGGTGACCTGATCGCATCACGCAATTCCTGCAGATTTTTCAGGTGCCCGTTCATGCTGCAAATCTCCCGTTCTAACATCCCAAAGGTGTTCGACTGGATTCAGATCCGGGGATTGGGAAGTCCACTGAAGAACACTCAACTCGTTGTTATGTTCATGAAACCAGTTTGAGAAAACTTACTTTGTGACATGGTGCATTATGTTTAAAGTAGCCACTAGAAGATGGGTAAATTGTAGCCATGAAGGGATGCACATGGTCAGCAACAATACTCAAATAGGCTGTAGCATTCAAGTGATGATTGATTGATTGGTTTTAACGGGCCCATGACAACTAACATTGCAGCTCAGTGACATAATGTTGATGTCAAACATCAAAATCAAACTCCGGTTAGGCTAGTGTTGGAGAAAATACCCAAAATGAACCAAAAACACTTCAAATAACACAACAAAATGAGTCAGTCAGTACGTTTACATGGACAACAATAATCCGATATTAACCCGATGAAGACAATACTCTGATTAAGAAACTAGCATGTAAACAGCGATTTCTGATTACCCTAATCCGGCTAAAGTCATACTCGAAATAAAAACAAATTGAATTAAGACATGTGGAGTATTCCTATTTTAGTCACATTATCGAAGTGCATTACAGCCATGTACACACTTTAATCACACTATTAACGTCGTGTGGGAGTTTTCACTGCATTTTGCGACAAGACACATGCGCCAGCGCTCAACCGTTTGACAGCTAACAAGAGAGCACGGCTGCGTCCGAAACCGCATACTTACCTACTATATATGTATATATGTATAATATATGTATAATACATGTAACTTTTACTATATAGACGGTAAGTACGTGGTTTGGGACGCAGCCCATGGCTTCAAGCAGTCGTCTATTTGCACGTATAGCATGACAAATGATTAACTGCACTTGAAGCTTTCATAAAATTAAAAATAAAAACACCCAAAACTGTATACGGTACCATAACGAAGACGAACTGTATGTTGAAACGTGAAATTCTGGACGGCGTGGCGTGGGGACGTAATGACGTGTGCTGTTAATTGCTCTATGTTCTATAACATGTAAAACCTGAACATGAAAGGAGTATTCTAAAAGCAGCTCATGTAAACACCTTAATCACAATATTGTCTTATTCAGAATAAGCTCAATATTGCTGTCCATGTAAACGTAGTCAATGATTCGTTTTTATTTCGCCTATGGCGGACCGTTCTCGGCCGTTCCCATAACGGACTCAATCGGCAAAACCGATCAATAAGTCGACCTCTAGAAAATAGTGTCATGTCATTGTCATATAATCATCTCAAGTGGATTTCATATTTCAGAACATATACATAGTGTAACGATTGTCACTGTCAAAGCCTTCACAATGTGGCCATGTTATAAAATGTAAACATTATGATGACACCAACTTGACCTCAGACTTGGGAAAGGCTTTATGAATGCTTATGTAGCTTCATGTCAGTTCTTACGAATGGCTTATGTATGAGTCATGTAAATACATTTAAAACATGGAAAATTGAGATAAATATCAGTGATCTAAAATATTACTGGGGTGTAAATGGATAACAGTGAGCATGAAACAAAAGTTAATGATATAATTATAATGTTGTCTGCTTTGCTTAATTAAGCAACACAATTTTCACCTCCTGTGGTTTTTCTGATACAACATTTAGTATTCAAGTGCATCTGAATATTAATGAGCCAAATTTTGTAAGTAATTAGACGTCAAATGCATTATTTAAAAGGAATTTGAATCGCTGCATCTGTTCTCTCTCTCTCTCTCTCTCTCTCTCTCTCTCTCTCTCTCTCCCTCATAGTGATGGAAGCCGAGCCGTCTCCCTCCCACCTCCAGACCAAGGCGTACGTGCGCCAGTTGCAGGTCATCGACAATCAGAACCTGCTTTTCGAAATGTCCTGCAAGCTCGAGCCCAAAGATATGTAACGGGGCTAATCATCTCCCATCCCGCCATTCAGACCCTTCCCTCCTCATAACAAACCTTTCTGCTTCTCCATCACAGCTGGACTGCTGGAAGAGTAGTGAAATCTGTCAGGATATACAGCAGGAACTCCTGCTTCTCGAGTCTGGACTTTGGGACAGAGATAAATGTTATACAGCACGCTTATTCACACGTAACATTTCTGCAACATATCAGTTTTTTGTTTTTTTTCTTTTCTTTTTTCCCCCCTTCTTCCTTCGATCAGTTCCTCCGGTTTTCTCAGATTTTTCCTATATATGACATAGTTTTATTCTGTTTTTCACCATCATTTTGTGAGATCTGTCCAGTTTGCACTGCCATCAGTGGAACTGAAACGAATGTGATGGGATCATACTACATTTCGTCTGGATGCTTATGGACTTGACGTCACCTCTTTTACCTCACACTAAAAAAAAAAAAAACCCCAACTAAAACGAGACAATCTGACCTCGTGGACTTTAATATGCCTCTACTTTGTCCTCCTTTCCCTCTTACGCAAGCCAACAAAAGCACTTGGCACTTACTGTAACCCTGCAGCTCTGAGCTCTGTGTTAAACACACACCCGCTCTACCATGAGTCGCCAATCCAAGACCAGCTCCTTCATGCAGCATGATCAGTTCCGGCCTCAGCATATTTAACGTGGAGACGATGTTTAAGAGGGTTGAATGAAGTTGAAACTGTCTCTCTGTGGTTTCTTATGTGTGACATGGCGAGTACCTCCGCACAACATCCACTGTTCGGGGAAAATGCCCAAACATCGTCTTCGTATGAAGTATGCTGAGGCCTTTAGCCACCTTGAGTGTTTGTCCCAGAAAATACACACTCATTTAGTCTACTGCATATGAGGGAGTGGTTTACGCTTCATTTTAGATGCAAGTTTTCACTATATTTGTATTTATGTATCTCAGTTTTCTTCAATTCTCTTATAATTCACTCAGTTCTCCTGCTTACTAACAAAGGCAGTAATTGTTAGCTTGATTAACCACTACTGAATTAAGCTCTTACCTGATTCTTTTGGACTTCACATCCTGTATGTGGTATTCAGTGCCATGGCCATTGCTCTGCTCTCACACACAGTTCATGATCTCTTGCCAAACCCAAAACGGAGCCATCATAAGCTATAAAGCAAACCTGCTCTCAGACGGGCCGCAGGGAAAACGTCTAACCGCTGCTGGCTGCTTTTACTCGTCTCGGATGCGACTCTCTCAGGATTTTCTTCCTGCTGAGAATCTTTTGCAGAGGCCTGTCTGAAAAGCCTCCATGTACATATGTTCATGTAAATAGCGAAATAAATATGAAGACTCTATTTTATGTATGAGAAATAAGATGGATGTTCAACGAGAATATTTGTTTTGTATATCTGAGGGGGTAAAAACATATGTGTACATTTTAAAAACAGATTGAGAGTCTAATGTTCATGATGAAAGAACTGTACAGCATATCTTCTTCTTGGTTTTGTTGCATTGCAGTTTTTATTTGGTTCCTAGCTGTAGTACATGATGTGTATATATACTATAATTTTATTGAATATCTTTGGTTGTAATTTAAAAAAACCTTTTTTTTTTGTTGGTTTGTTTTCTATTTTACAGTTTACTGGAATTGTACAGCAGATGTTCGCTTTAGTTGGATTTTTATTGTTTTCTTGTTGTTGTTGTTTTTTTTGTTTTTTTTTAAAGCGGGTAATCTACAATCTCTGGGTGTTGTTTTTTTGGTTTTTGTACAGAAGTCCGTGTTTACAGTGCCCTCCTCTGTGTCCAGTGAGGTGAGAGGAAGGCGGGTCAGGAGGAGGCACTGCTCCGCCTCCATCTCAGAAAAAATAATTCCCAACAAATCTTAAATAAAGCCTCTTCTGATGAGCTCATGAGTCAAACTGTACGTGTTTTAGAAATACTTTCTAGCAGTGGTTTTGGATTTCATGCTATTTTTTTAAGTGTTAATAATAATAATAATAATAATAATAATAATAATAATAAACTTTATTTTATAGAGTGCCTTTAAAAGCAGCTTCTCAAAGTGCTGTACACAAAATAAGCAGTACACTGAAAAAAAATAAAATTGTAAAAATAATAATAATAATAATAATAATAATAAAAAAGTAAACATCAGCAATCAAATTCAAGTTTAAAAAAAGTAGGTCTTGAGTTGGAGTTTATTGAGTGTGGATTTAGAAAATCCGGCTAAAAGGGCGTTTACAGTAATCTATCCGAGTGACAACGAATGAGCTAATCAGTATTTCAGCTACAGAGAAGTTTAGCACATGGTGCAGTCTTGCTATATTTCTGAGGTGGAAAAAAAGGATACTTTAACAGTGCTCTGAATAAAAGTATCACATGTAAGGCTGATAACAAAAATGACTCCAAGGTTCCTCATTTTACTTTTGAGTCTCTAGAACAGAGCCATCAACAAACAGAGACAGTGGACCAGCTTTGAGAATTTGCTTACGGGAATCTATAAGCGTAACTTCGGCTTTACCGTTATTCAGGCACCGAAAATTATTATTCATCCATGTTTTTATCTCAGAAATACAATCAGAAGAAAACAAACATCAGGGATTCACCAGATTTTGAGTGAATGTAGATTTGGGTATCGTCAGCATAAAAGTGATAACGGAGGCCGAGCGATCGCAGCAGATGTGGAGATAAATAGATATTGAAAAGTAAAGGGCCTAAAACTGATCCCTGAGGAACACCAGTGAGCACAGAGCTAGTGTCAGACCTGTAACCACCCATAGAAATAAACTGGGAACGGTCAGTAAAATAGGATTTAAACCAGTTTAAAACTGTCCCCGACACACCAAAATGAAAACATCATACTACAATATTAATTGCTGAAATTAATTTTCATACACATTGCTTCTCCTGACGTGAATAACACACTCTATTGAGAGTTTTATACCAAAACTGCTCAGTCATTATGGTTCGTGCCAGAATGACTTATAACGATATTGTGACTCATAATAAATTTTCCCTAAATATAATTAGCTATAGCTGTTAACCACTGCAAGCATGAGACATCATACACGCATAAAAAAATCTCACGTCTCATTATTCAACACATTTTTTTTTTTTTGCATTTATTATTAATGACGGTAAATTATGCAAGATGAACATGATGCTCCTTTCAAATGGAACATTCTTTTTTTTTTCTTATTTATATGGTTGCAACTCAAAGCAATTAAAAAACAAAAAACAAAACCTCAATGGTGAAGGAATGGAGTCAAGTTTTAGTTCACGTTAAAATGAGTAACACCCTTACACCAGCATGAGGAACGAGTTCCTCTCTGTACACAGAAGCAAGTGAACCTCATAGTCGGTTACAACGTCCGCAAAAGCAAGTCGAATGGAATGTTAGTTCTGAATGTTTGACTAGTGTTTCAGTGCTCTGATAATCACTCAGCATGTAGCCTGTCCTGCTGCGTTTTGTCCCGATAGTGCTCCGATCTTTACTGGCCCATCCATCAGGAATTCTGATACAGGATCAGGTCCCGTTGCAGTAATCACGTTTATCAAAAGGCAAAAGCTGACCCGAAATGAGCATGTGTATGCTCCAGGACACAATTCTGTTCTGCTGCTTCAGTAAACAGTGACATACTGAGCACGGAAAGAATCCTTGTACCAGAAAGGTGGATAATAACGGAATTCCAGAGTCCTCCTGGGACGTGATCGCAAAAATGAGTCCTGTGTGTTCTCCGGAATAGGTCCGTGTACTTACTACTCATTCAACCTGAGTGGATCATACTGATGCACAGCTGGAGCAGAGACAAGCTTACATCATGCTGACTGTCATCAAATCAACCCCACTGTAGCATGTAGAACTCATTACAATGCATTTACACAATTTATTTTTATTTCCAGTTATGAGTGATGTTCTATTTGTCTATGTGCAAAAAATATTCAAAAGAACAGGGAGGAGGGAAAAAAACAAACAAAACCAAATGGACAGAAAAATGGACCTGAGGTAGTTCAGGGATTGTATTTATGTATCAAACCTCTCAAGAGTAAAAGCGCTGCTTTACGATGAGTTCCGCTTGTCGCACTGAAGGATAAAATTATACATGGCTGAGCTGTGACGCTCGATACATACAGTACAGACCCTGGACTATCGCAGTGTGCTCCACAACGATTCTTCTTGCATGTGTGCACAAAATTCAAATTGGATCCAGAGCAAGTGAATGATGTGAGATCTATTTCCACACATTAAAAAAACTCTATTTATACTCTACTGACAATAACAAAGCCCATTATATATTGTTGCAGAGTAATAATTGTTGTATCACTAAAATATCTGTTAAAAGGTTGGATAAAACCCCCAGACGTGGCTTTCAATACTGCATCATAAGAGACATTTTATTATCACAAAACATAGCGAGTGGAAGCGATGGACTGAATTCAATTACATACATGGGAAAGCCATGGAAAAACTACAGCTAATGCATTCGGTCTGCCCGAACTAAAACTGTCTCTCCAGAATCAATGTTCAACACGTTTTAACTGAAATTCAGAGTAAACAAATAGCAATAGCAGATCCTCTGTCTTATTGCGAACAGAAAGAATATCTCCAGCAGATCCCACACCAATCCGTAAAAGGATTACACCAGGAGTTCTGAACTAAACGCATACAGTTCAGAGTAATTACAGGCTGATGGTCACCCAGACACGTCTTCATTTCAAATAAAAATGACTAGATAGCGGCTCGCATGTGAAAACGTCTGGAGTTTGCCACCTGGCCGGAATGCCCTTACTGTGAAAAACACATATTCGTTCAAAAACACTAAAGGAATTATCCTTTAATGCTATGGCTGTGCTGTGATCTCGTCTGCGGAGGCTGGTCCAAAATCAGATTAAAGGCCAGTGTCTACCTAAAAGCTGTATTTAACTCCATCTAAATTCCAGTTTCCCAAATTCATAACGCTTGATTGAATACAATAATAATATCTGGAAAACAAAAAAGCTGCTCAACAATAACACGTCAGAAAAAAGCTAAAAAACTGCAAAGACTGTACGGTTATCAATACACTGATAAGAGAGTTACTTCTGATCTAATAATGTTTATCCCCTGAAACGCCCAGGATCCATCGGCAGGTCCGGGCTTACATTCCTCGCTCTCATAACTACATGCCTTTCCTGTTACAGAATAACGCACTGTAGCTACCGTATCATGTGCTTTAATATAAATAACGAAATAATACCGCGGGACTTTTGTTTGAACTCTTTAGATAAGTGAGAAAATAAAATCTGGACAACTAACAACCTAAAGAAGTGATGATGAAGCGTCGCTGCTGTATTTCTTGGCAATTAGCGCACATCATATAATTTACTGCACTTTCATATGACGCTGTGCAAGAATCATCTGGTGAGCAGAAATAAAAATAATTTTTTTTTAAAAAGGTAGAATTAAGCACACAAGGCCTCCTGTTACGCAGCCTCTCTTTCTCATTCATACACTAATAGTGACTGATGCGTGAGGGAAATGCAGGAGACAGCGACCCATTGGCCTGAATCACACGACACACTTCCAGTAATACTGTCCAGAGGAAAGCAAAATGTGAAATGTAAAGTATTGGAAGATTACATCGAAAGGTCACACCCTGTTTGCCATTTTGCTGTGCCAGTCTAAAACTGGGAAATTTGTATACGTTCACTTTTACTGTTACCCATCCGCACCCTGGCATTACCCACCCACCCACCCACGCTTCTTCACCCTGTTCCCCTACAGCTCATTGCTTAAGCATTTTAAATACATTGAAGAATATATACAAACACCATCAGCTGGTCTGACACTGCTGTACAACCCACAGCAACTCATTCTGCCACAGATGACGCAAAAAAAAGGAAAAAAAAAAAGGTGAAACCCAAAAGTCTGTTGTACGGATTTTTCTTTTCTCAGTTCGCTTGGCACCAGGTCCAGGTGGCGTGTGTCACTCAAATCTGCAGTGAGTTGCCAAGAATAAGCTGTGTAATGTTTTATAGGGCCATTAAAAAAAAGAAGAAGAAGAAAAAAAAATATCTAATTGGAATACTGTTTGAAAGCAAAAACGTCCTACATTACATGGGGTGTCATGAAGACTAGAGGTGAGCAGGCCTGTGCCGCACGTCTGGCAGGGCATTATGATTTCTCTGTCGCGCCCCTTTTCCCCCAGTAACATCCCTTTAATGTTTCTTGCAGTCTTTTGGTTGTCCATTGTTGCATGCCACAGGGGAAAACATGCAGGAAGGAGGGACGGCCAGGGCTGAAAGACTTTTCTCCCGCTCTCTCCCTCGTTCTCTATAGTTCCTGTGCAGGTTTAGGAGGGCTCGGAGCTCTTGAGTGCACCCACCTTTGTTTCTAAGTCAGTGATCTAAAAAAGGAAAAAAGCAACAGTGGAGGCTTTATAAATGTGTAAAACTTCTTTAAAAGCTGTTAAGATTTCATGCTTAAATCTGTTTCAATACTGTTTTTTTTTTGTTTGTTTGTTTTTTTTTTTTTTTTAAACAGGCCCTTGTTGACTTCCCCCCATAACTCAGAAGTCTATAACATCTACATCACATGAACAAATGACCAGATATTAAAATAGGAACACACTAGGGCTGCACGATTATGGCCAAAATAATAATCCCGATTATTTTGATCAATATTGAGATCTTGATTATTTATCATGATTATTCATTGATTTTAGGGACAACATATATTTATTGCACTTTCACATTTAAATAAACAGACCGCTGCTTTCACCTCCATGTTGTGCTACATTCCTGATAATGTACA
>JANDJT010000114.1:16856157-16868346 GCA_024331685.1 Stegophilus panzeri
TACTTGTTACTGCAGAAAATACAACGAATGAATAAATAAATAAATACTGATACCTGTTCAACGGCTTTTCTGTCTCATTACTGTAATCACATGTGCTCTCTCTTTCTTTTTTCTTGATCTCTTTCTCTCTCTCTCTCTCTCTCTAATAACTGCATATCAACGGTTCAAGCCTCCGCTTCACCTCGTGCCCTCATTACCACCTCGGGTGCGCATTATTTTTCTAATAATTAAACGCCTTGTCGTCAATTATTACTTACTTATTTCTGGAAAATCTAAATTGTCTTTTGTTTGTTGTTAAATGTGTGTGCTGTGGTGGACATTATCTCAGTTCACTTGGCGAAGTGAAATGGAACTGTAACGCGGTCAAGACCCGACTGGAACTACTTTAGCTGTGCATTTACTGAAAAATAATTGCACACCTCAGAATGTCTATCAGCCAATCAGAATTCAACAGGGTTGTGGTATAAATCTGCATAAATTTTACCTAAAGCATCATAGGATTTTTCACACAAGTCCTAAAAGTAGACAAAGAAAACCCAGTTAAACAAATGAGACAATAATACGATACTTGCTTATTTATTAATTGAGGAAAATGATCCAATATTACATATCTGTGAGTGGCAAAAGTATGTGAATTTCTAGGATTAGCAGTTCATTTGTAGGTGAAATTAGAGTCAGGTGTTTTCAATCAGTGGGATGACAATCAGGTGTGAGTGAGCGCCCTGTTTTATTTAAAGAACAGGGATCTATTAAAGTCTGATCAAGTTTGTTGAAGTGTATCATGGCATGAACAAAAGAGATTCTGAAGACCTCAGAAAAAGAGTTGTTGATGCTCATCAGGCTGGAAAAGGTTACAAAACCATCCCTAAAGAGTTTGGACGCCACCAATCCACAGTCAGACAGATTGTGTACAAATGGAGGAAATTCAAGACCATTGTTACCCTCCCCAGGAGTGCTCAACCTACAAAGATCACTCCAAGAGCAGGACGTGTGATAGTCCATGAGGTCAAAAAGGAACCCAGGGCAACTTCTAAGCAACTAAAGGCCTCGCTCACATGTTAATGTTCATGAGTCCACCATCAGGAGAACACTGAACAACAATGTTGTGCATGGCAGGGTTACAAGGACAAAGCTACTGCTCTCCAAAAAGAACACTGCTGCCTGTCTGCATTTGCTAAAGAGCACGTGGACAAGACAGAAGGCTATTGGAAAAATGTGTAGTGGATGGATGAGCCCAAAATATAACTTTTTAGTTTAAATGAGAAGTGTTATTTTTGGCGAAAGGAAAACAATGCGTTCTAGCATAAGAACCTCATACCATCTGTGAAACATGGTGGTGGTAGTATCATGGTTTGGGCCTGTTTTGCTGCATCTGGGTCATGATAGCTTGCCATCATTGAGGGAACAATAAATTCTGAATTATATCATCGAATTTTAAAGGAAAATGTCAGTTCATCTGTCCATGAACTGAATCTCAAGAGAAAGTGGATCATGCAGCAAGACAACAACCCTAATCACACAAGTCGTTCTACCAAAGAATGTTTAAAGAAGAATAAAATTAATGTTTTGGAATGGCCAAGTCAAAGTCCTGACCTTAATCCAATAGAAATGTTATGGAAGAACTTGAAGCAAGCAGTTCATGTGAGGAAACCCACCAACATACAGAACAGAGTTGAAGCCGTTCTGTATTGAGGAATGGGCTAAAATTATTCCTAGCCGACATGCAGGACTGATCAACAGTTACCACAAATGTTATTGCTGCACAAGGGGGTCAAACCAGTCACATGTTCTGATATTTTTGATCACTTGAAAAAAATGGTGCATGTTCTAAGTTGTTTAACACATCTAGATTTAAATAACAGTAAATGAAAGCTGAAATTCTGATCCATCGTCTCATACTCATCTTTGAATCTCAAACCCAAATGTCTTCAATGTGCAGCCAAAAAAAAAAAAAAAATAGAATTGGCTTTGCTATTCCAATACTTTTGGAGGGGACCGTATGACAACTTTTTGGAACGTGGGAGTGAGTAATAGCGCATATTTCCTCTATTTTTTTTTACATTTTTTTATTAGGACTTCCGGTTCAATTCCGGTTCACTTCAAAACGAAGTGACTTATATGCAAACCCATCAGAGAGGCAGCAAATACATTAGGTGTGGCCAAATCAACGATCTGGTACATTCCTAAAAAGAAAGAACGCACTGGTGAGTGTCAAAGTCAACAATCAAGAGGAGCCTTCAGCAGAGTATATACACAGGATTTACCACAAGATGTAAAACATAAGTAAGACTCAAAAACAGGAAAACCAGATTAGAGTTTACAAAAGAGAAGAAAAAAGCTGTACAGTTTTGGAAAATCTTATTGACAGATGAGAAAAAAAGCCAACTTGAATGAATGATGGGAGAGTATGCAGAAGGGAAAGAACTGCTCAGGATTCCAAGCATACAACCGGACCTTATGGTGTGGGCATGGATGGCTGTTAATGGGATCAGTTCCCTTGTATTTATTGATGACAATAATGGTGTCAGACAAAAGCAGCAGGGTGAATTCTGAAGTGTATAGGGCTCTATTATCTGCTCAGATTCAGTCAAATGCTTCAAAACTCATTGGATGGCAGTTTCCAGTACAGATGGATAATGACCCAAAGCATCCTTCGAAAGCAAGCCAAGACTTTTTTTTTTTAAGGCAAAGAAGTGATAAGTCCTGCATTGCCCAAGTTACTTGCTGAAGGCAAAACTGGAGGCAAAACCCCCCCCCAAGAACAAGCAGAAACTGAAAAAAAGCTGTAGTAAAGGCCTGGCAGATCATCACCAGGGTAGAAACCCAGCATCTGGTGATGTCTATAGATTCCACACTTCAGGCAGTCATTGCTGCAAAGAATTTGCAACCAAGTATTAAAAAGGATAATTTTAATTTATGATTATGTTTGTTCAATTATTTTTGGTCGACACATAAAGTGCTGTCATTCACACACTGTTCACCTGATTTGGATGTAAATAAGCTTATTTTAAAGCTGAAAGTCTGCACTTTGTCCTCATGTTCATGAATTAATTCAACTCCAATAAACTGTGTTAGATAGCTTAAACAATAATAACTTTGTCGGTTTTCAAATATTTATGGGCCTGACTGTGTATTTGTCATTATAATTAAAGCCAGTTCATACAAAATAACTGTTTACCTGGTTGTGGTTGAAGTACGTGCGTGTAATTTATGTTTTAGACATTTTTACATACATTTTAAATATAAAACACAAATTCGTTCAAGGACTCGACTTAATGTAAAAAAAAATAAATTAAATTAAATTAAATTAAATTAAATAAATAAATAAATAAATACTAATAAATGCAAAATCAACGTGCACGAGCTTCTTATTACGTGGAAGGCCAGTGCCCTTGGCGTGTCGTACAGCTTCCGGTTTAGTTCCGACATCTTCCAAGTGTCTCTCTGATTGGTTCTTATTAAGCAAACAACCTTCTCATTGGATATTATGACATCACCTGCTACGCCTTCAAACGTCTGATTGGTTCTTATTGAACAACCCACTTTTCATTGGATAACAGAATTTGACAGCCCCGCCTCGAAATAGAGGACAGTGGGACAGTCTAAAAAGAAAGATGGCGTCGTTGAAGTGTTTTCTTCGCTCTGGGAAGGTTAGTTACACGGATTATTTAAAATATGAATAATAATAATGATAATAAAGTAAGTGAAAGCCGGTTTTAATGTTAACAGTGTTGTTGTTACAGAATGCCGTTTCAGTTGTCCTCCGGAGGGAGTTTCACAGGACGCCGTCTGCTGCTGTGCAGGTTAGCATTGATGCTCTAACCTTCATTACCGTTTAGCAATCGGTAGCAGCGCAGAGTTGTTATATTAAATTTATTCATATTTCGTATTATATGTATTTACAATATTACGAATTTCCATGCCAGATATTTCCGTATAATAAAGTATAGATAAACAGCTCCAGTCAGTGCCTACTGCATGTCAAGTTGACTTGACAAGTTGATGTATAGCTGGCATGGAGTTTTTTCCAGTGTAACCCCTATAATCTGTACAGTCTGTGTGAATCCCAATTCTGTCTTCTCCTGAGAGACTTCCGCAGTCACCAAACACACCCAAACAAAGCAACCAGAAATGCTGAGTACCTGGTAGAGGTGTTTTGGGAGCTGGGAGGAGTCCAGAAATATGCCCTGCGTCCCAATTGGCATACTTATACTATGCTCTAAAAGTATGTGCTCTTTTATTTATGAAGGAGAAATGCATACTTTTGAGTGTGTATTTATTAAAAGACTTTGCGAGTACTGGGACGTACTAACACGTTGTGTAACGGAAGAGAACACGGTCACCATAAATAACCTCCTCCTTATGTTTCAGCTCTTCTTCCTTTGTTATTCCTTATATAATTTAAACTTTATATATTTTAATTTATCGTTCCCATGATTTATTTTTCCCTGTTTCATTTACATCTCTCTAAAATGCATCCTTGAATTCGGCAAAGCAAACCGTGACAAATCTGGTTGTGGGCGATATTGGCTGAAAAAGTGTGCACGGGTCCACACTTACTAGACTAGACTAGGTACCTTTCGGGATACTCGTTTCAACGTACTACAATTTGGGACACACTAATTCTCATCTCAGATATTGTTTAGTATGGATATTATGCCAGTTGAGACGTAGGGATGGATTTTCTGATGCTTCTTCAGCACCAGTTTGAGAAGCAGTCTATTAAGGTTATTAATAGCTTTTATATGACAGTGCGGCTGATTTCTCGATTCTGTACGTGCGGATTCATTTTCTTTAACAGCAGCTCAGATGGCAATGCCGGCACTTTTTCCAATCACAGGTTTATATCTAATCCAATCATTATATGTTATTATGTCACTATATATTTTATAGTAGCTAATAATTCACAGGGACTTGTACGGTGGACGTGCCACATAATCTAAGCCTAATAAATGGATTCTACAAAATATGTCATATAATAAAGAAGACATTTAATCATTGATATGGTCATGCTTTGTTTGAGGAGACATTTATGTAACAGTTATGGAAGGAGTCTCTGGTGTCAGCCTGTTGTAACAGTAACTTACGTTTCCCAACGGGAGAGTGTTCAGGACTGTTGGGTTTTTGTCTCATGAACTTGTTTCACAGGTTTTCATTCCTCAACATTAAATGAACATATAAACAGTTAAAAAGCTCCGCATGTTATAGGGATGTGATATTGCAATTAGGGATGTCACGATACCAAAAATCTAGTAGTCGGTACCGATACCACCAAAAGTAAACGATACCAAAGTCGAACTGTGTTTTTAAAAAAAATTAAATTAAAAAGTCTCCTGGAGGACGTCCTCCTCTGGCTGATACAGGCGAAAAGAGGCTATCTGGCTATCGCAAACATTACATAGAGCATAACGTTAGCTGGTTTCATGGCCACAATGCCAGCTGCCTCAACTAAACGTGATATAGGGCCCGTCTTTCAGGTGCTTCGCCAAATTCCAGGTGTTTCCTCACATTGTTTTCACTCTGTTTTGTTTTCCTCACTTTGTTGAAAGATAGCATCGGTTACACACCGGCTTCAGAGCATCAATTATATGTTTGTTGTCATCCGCCTCGAATGCGAAGTATTTCCATATTTGACTCTTACCACCTTAACCCTCAACGAGTCGGGGCAGAGTTAAACTTGTCACCATTTTCTTTAGTGTTTCCCGTGTGCTTGTAGGCATCCTCCTTCTTCTTTACCACTTGTGGACCGACTAAAACACTTGCGTGTATTTGCTGCCCCCATCAGTTCCGGAACAATTGCAACCTCTGTACCTTCATTACCAATGGTACCTACGCTACTGCAGAAAAACAACTACAGTCACCTTTTAAGAATGTTGGTACCAAAGTATCGGTTCTCGTGACATCCGTAATTGCAATACATAATGTAGGACGATAGAAACTGAGTGAAAGACAGAGTGAAACTCCTCGCAACACTCCAACACAGAACAGGCATCAGCCCAACTAAAGGATGAACTTGTACCTAAAAAGGGAGGTATTTCTGTCGTTTGGACTTGATTTGGGTATAACAGATTAGACACCGACCAGAAAAAATAATTTGTATGGTATGCTGCAGACCAGTCATGAATGAATGCAATTATTATGTATAGATAATTTTTTCATCAATTTTAGATAAAGCGTAATGTATCCTGATATAAGATTTTGTCCATATTGCCCTTCCCTAGCGTGTTTGCATAGCAATAAATAAAACATTAAAAAATTGTTTTTTGCAAATTTCTGTGGGATAAAGGCAGTAATGCACTTCAGGCCATGCTGTAATAAGAAAATAATCCACTTCAGTGTGGTTATGCATGGCTCGAAATGTGTTATTCTTACGTAACAGCAGCTCTGATGGTAGTGTCGGCTGTAATTCAAATCAGGTTTATATTAATGAACTCGTTCTAATATGTTGTTTCTATAGAAGTTGTTATTCACAGGGACTTGTATGGAGATGGTTGCTCTGCGTAATCTATGCCTAATAATGGATGAAAACAGATTTAAAAAAGTGTTGTAATTGAACAAAGAAATACGTGTAATCACTGATGCGTTGAAATTTTCTGTAACGGAGAACAGCAAGCTGCCTTTTATTTTTTTGTTACCTTCGAGAGAGAGATTTGCACTCGGCAAATCACTGTGGTTTGAAGAGGAATAAAACACTTTAGGACTTAAAAATAACCTTCACCTCAGGCCTCATGTCTGGCTGCATCACACCATCCCATCATGGATTATTTTCCTATAAAAGCATGCCCTGTTGTGTTTTATCCCTTACTTATTCTGTCCGTAGTGTACTATACTGTATGTCATATTGAAATCCATTTGGTCTTGAGCCAGGAACTGAAATTTCATATCTGGTAGCGATGGAGTAAAATAATTGATTGGTTTTAGCGTCGTAGGATGCCACTGTTGCCACAAGTCTGTAAAATGTCTGTCCTGGTGAACTAGTGCTACTGTTTTTTAAATAGAAAAGTCTAGGACCGACAACAGCTCAGCCACAAAGCGATAGACCACACATCACGTAGCAGGAACACTGAGTGCAACACTTAAAAATCGTTTGCCGTTTGTGTCACTCAGTACAAAGCACCAAACTGCCTCTGGCAGAAATATCAGCACAAGAACTGTGCATCGGTAGCTTCAGGAAATAGATTTCCATGGCCAAGCAGCTGCACACAAGCCTAAGATCACTGTGTAATGCAAAGTTTTGGCTGGAATGGTGTAAATCACACCACCACTGGACTCTGGAACAGTGGAAATGTGCTCTCTACAGTCAGGAATCACGCTTCACTATCTGACAGTCTGGCAGATGAATCTGAGTTTGGTGGATGCCAGGAGAACACTACATACTGGAATGCATTGTGCCAACAGTAAAGTTTGGTGGAGGAGGGGTAATGGTCTTTTTCAGTGTTTGGGCCCCTTCAACTTTGTTGGAACAGTTTGGGAACTTTGTTGGAACAGTTTGGCGAATGTCCTTTCCTGTTGTAGCATAACCTAACAACCTGAACTAACAAATGCTCTTTTGACTGACTGAGTACAAATTCCCACAGACACGATACAAAATATTGCAGAAACCCTTCCCAGAATAGTGGAGGCTGTTATAGCGGGTCGGGGGGGAATTAACAACAACTCCAAACATTAAAATTCATGCATGTTATTATTTATTGCAGGTGACGGTGAGAGATGCTCTTAACCAGGCTATGGACGAAGAGCTGGAGAGGGATGAGCGTGTGTTCCTGCTTGGTGAGGAAGTTGCGCAGTACGATGGTGCTTACAAGGTCAGCAAATGTGGTGTTGTTGACTTTTTGGTCATTAAGCTAAAATAGTCTTTTGTACTTTGTGTTATTAGTCATTTGGTGTTTTGGTATTGTACTGTCCATATTTCATACAGGTGAGCAGAGGTCTTTGGAAGAAGTATGGCGATAAACGCATCATTGACACACCCATTTCAGAGGTGAGCAGAATTTGACTGAGTCATTTACTCATTTCCCAGCAAGTCCCAGCATGATTTTTGCAAACACCAGAGCAGTTGAAATCTAAAGTTATTCCAACCCCCCCCCCCCCCCCATGAACATGATTGTTCATATCATGGGCAGGTACATGCAAAAATAAGTATAAGCGTGATAATATGCAGTCATGTGAAAAAGTAAGTACACTCCATGGAAATAATTTTTTTTGACATATTTGGTCAAGCAAACATTTGATCCTCTTTGAAACCGTGCCTATTAATAAAGTTGATACTCTCTATGAAATGACAAACAGATCAGTCACTTGGCAAAAGTAAGTACACCCCCTACATTTATCATACCATAAAATTATAATCAGGTGTTCAATATTGGGTACCAGTGATTAGAACCTGTTTATAGAGTGCAGGTGGAACCTGTCTTATTTATACTCATCTCATATCTAGTGTCTGGTTTTCACTTTGGTATTGAGGTGTGTGGTGTCATCATGCCAAGATCTAAAGAGTTCTTTACGGCATTCAGAAAAACGGTTGTGGATGCCTATGAGTCTGGCAAGAGATTTGAAAAGATCTCCAAATGATTTGAAATGCATCATTCCACTGTATGAAAAATAATCTACAAATGGTGCGGATTTCAAAGGACTGCCAATTTGTCCAGGACTGGCCGTCACAGCAGATTCAGCCCAAGAGCAGACCGTCTGATGCAAAAAGAAGTCTCCAAGAACCCTAAAATTTCATCATAGGATCTGATAGTAAGTCTTGCAACTGTTGGTGTCATAGTGCATGCTTCTACAATCAGAAAGGGATTGCACAAATTTGACCTGCATGAGGGGTGTGCCAGGAAAAAGGCTTTTCAAGACTACAGTTTGTCAGTGAGCATATAGGCAATGACCAGGCCTTTTGGAATAATGTCCTCTGGACAGATGAATCAAATAGAGTTGTCTGGCACAGACCAAAGACAGCTTTTCAGGAGAAGCACCTCATACCAACTGTGAAACATGGTGGAGGAAATATTATGGTTTGGGGTTCCTTTGCTGCTTCAGGGACTGGACAGCTTGCATTCATTGATTAAACTATGAATTCTGCATCATATCAAAGAGTGCTTGAAGATAATGTGAGGCCATCTGTCCAAAAGTTGTACCGAAAGTGGGTCTTTCAACAGGATAATGATCCTAAGCACACTAGCAAATCCACTAAGGAACGACTCAAAAAGAAGAAATGGAGGGTTATGCAATGGCCTAGTCAAAGCCTGGATTTGACTCCCATTGAAATGTTGTGAAATGGATAGGACATGCAAGAAAACCCTCAAACATCTTGCAACTGAAAGAATATTGCATGGAAGAGTGGTCAAAAATAGACTTTTTGGGTTTGACCTCCATGCTTCCCCTGATTGTCACATTGGTAATGACTCTTGAAATAGAATTACAATATAGTACTGTCATACACTGACACTTGAAAGTTGGGTTAGCTAGTCAGAGTCTGCTATGTCACATAAACAGAACTGAACTATTACAATCCATATAATGTGGTGTTTTTTTGTTTTTTTTTAGATGGGCTTTGCTGGCATTGCTGTTGGTGCAGCCATGGTGGGTTTGCATTTTTACTTTCCTCTTTATATAGTAATAAGGTTTTAGACATTTTGCATCACCTGCCATCAGCAAAAATGCTATGAAATTTGGGAATGTCTGGAGATTATGAAAAGATCCGGCCAATGTGTGATCCATCAAGTCCTTATCAACTCTTCTGCCTAGAACCTTTTCAAAAAAAGTGAATAACTGACTAATGTTTAATTTTGTCTACGTTTTCAGGCTGGCCTGAGACCCATCTGCGAGTTCATGACCTTCAATTTCTCCATGCAAGCCATTGACCAGGTCATCAACTCTGCAGCCAAGACGTGCTACATGTCAGCCGGGCTGCAGGCTGTGCCCATTGTGTTCCGAGGCCCCAACGGTGCGTCTGCAGGAGTAGCAGCTCAGCACTCGCAGTGTTTCGCTGCCTGGTATGGCCACTGTCCTGGGTTAAAGGTCGTAAGTCCCTGGAATGCAGAGGACGCCAGGGGGCTCCTTAAGTCAGCCATTCGTGATGATAATCCAGGTAAGATGGGCTATTACAAGTATTACAGAAAAATAATAGATGCACAAATTTAATAAAAATTGCCCTAAAATATTCAACTTGTCCTGAGCAGCCGCTAAAACACCATCTGAGCATGTCAAGCTGGTGACTAGGATTTTCCAGCTTTCCTGTTACTTGATTAAACTGATGAATAAATGTTTTAAGATATTCTCATTGTCTTGCTGTTGTGGTGTTTTCTTGAAACAACTTGAAACAGTCTAAGATGTTGCATTAGTAGCAGTTACTCATATTTTTCCCCAAGCCTCTGCACTTAGTAAACAGTGCTGTGTAGCTGGGAGGATAGACCAAGCTGGATATTTTCTATCTATCTATCTATCTATCTATCTATCTATCTATCTATCTATCTATCTATTTATTTATTTATTTATAACAAAAGCGATAAATCTGTTTATTAACATTACAAAGATCCCAGATCCCCCAGTTCTTTAAAATAATGTTAAATCTACTGTCTGGCCAAACTCTCACTACAGTTTTATAAAGCCTATTTTATCGGTGTCCTTGGCAAAACTTCATGGCATCATGTCTTTGTTTGTTACCTTTGTTGTCTGGTCAGCATTTTAATGTGTTTAAATGTGACAATAGTGTGCTTGCTAAAAAGCCAAAGTGAGCAAACATTCACTGTCAAACCATTTGGAGGCCATTTTAACCTTTTCTTATTTTCTTCTCTGACTTTCCCAAAAGTTAGCAGTACCTTTTTATCTCTCTTATTTTGTAAGGATTTTTATTAGACTATGAATAAAATTGCTTTGGGCAAAGCATAGTCTAGAGCAGTGGTTCTCAACCAGGGAGAGATCGGAAGGGGGGTGCAGATTGTTTTCAAGAAAAAACACAGACAGGGTATCATTTGGGTTCTCGCTGTATTTTATTGCTTTTCAGATAGAATGTGCGTAAATAATAATAAAAAAAACCCGCGTTCCCTCTCCCTCTGTATTTTCTTTTTGCTGGGGAGAGGCGGAGCTTAGCCTGTTTTTTATCTAGCTGTCAGTGCAGACTAGTGCTGCCAACTTAGTGACTTTTCAGATCCCTTTAGCACCTTTTTTTTTGAAAAAAGAAAAAGTGCCTAGCGACAAATCTAGCGACTTTTTGGACAAACCTTTCCAAATGTGGGCAGTACTGTCCTGCAAGCGCAAGGTCTTGCTTTCGCGCTGCACTCTCACCTCTCTCTGAGTCTACTCTGTTCAGTGAGAGTCTGAGAGCCGGAGATTTAACAATGTCATGGATAACGAGACGCGCCCTTCCTCCCAATTTACATAATTCATATGTGAATGTTTGTAGAATGCAAGGCGAATGGAATGCAACATGTATAAAATAATCCACATTATTACAGCCTAGCTCTCTTGTTCAAAGTAGTTATAGTGATCAGAAATATTTTTGATCATTCATGTTCCATACCTGTCTGTTATATAGTTTTATAAAAGTCGTTATTTTTTTTAAAAAATCATAAAAGTTATGAAAAGTAATTAAAGTACAAAAGCAAAAAAAATGTATCTATCAAAAACAGATTATAGATTAGTGTTGTTTTTTTTTTGTTTGTTTGTTTGTTTGTTTGTTTGTTTGTTTTTTATATTATAGATAATCATTATACCTGGTCTTCTCCAATATGGGGGGGTGGGTTCTTTAGTTACAAAAGGTTGAGAACCTCTGGTCTAGAGTCTACCTGTTCACCTCAAAGGTGACCAATGCACACAATTTTCTACTTGGTTCAAATGTAGTCAGTCAGTTAATGCATTTATTTTAGTTTCTTTAGTTTTGAACTAGGCCTATGACACTAATGTAGCTAACAAATAACGAAAGTCTGATTCGTTCAAAATGTTTTCTCTAAAAATCTTTAATGTAAATGTATGTCTATAGACAGTAAATATTAGGGATGCACCAAATGTTCGGCAACCGAAATTATTCGGTTAAAAGGCCGAATAAATTTGACCAAACAATGACGTGATTGATGACGCGACCAAATAGCCTAGCAACCAGAGTGAGACGCGCGAATGTCATGACCTCCACTTCCGGCAGCGTGCTCGGGGAGATGGGGGGGGGGGGGGCGCATGCGCGAGTGGTCAGCGAGTGCA
>JANDJT010000114.1:16931991-16946295 GCA_024331685.1 Stegophilus panzeri
AAGATGGGGAGAGATTCTGCAGTCCGGATTGAGGTTGGAAGTTCATTCCACCACTGAGGAACAGTTAGTTTGAAGGTCCTTGAAAGGGACCTTGAGCCACGCTGAGTAGGAACTACTAAGCGTCGGTCGTTAATTGATCGCAGATTGCATGAGGGAACGTAAGCCTTCGGGAGAGTGTTGAGGTAGGAGGGTGCTGTTCCAGTTCATACCAGCATTGCAAACTGTTTGAGAGTGATCACCCATTCTTCCTGGCAGATTTGCTCCAGGTTCTTCAGATTGGTTGGATTGTTGGTTGTTTGTTGACTGAAATTTTCAAACAGTGCCACAGATTCTCAATGGGATTTAGATCCGGACTTTGATTTGGCCATTGTAGAATAATCTTTTTTGTTTAACAACTCCTGCATTGCCTTGGCCTTGTTTGGCACTGTTGTCCTGCTGAAAGTTGAGTTTTAGTTGTTGTTTTGTTTTTTTAGTAGACTGAAGCAGGTTCTCTTGTAAGTTCCCCCTGTATTTGGTCCCATCCATTCTCGCTTCAATTTTGACAGAAAAGGACAGGTGCTGACTTTGATTGTGGCATGGTTGTTGGTACCAGATGGGCTGGTTTTGAGTAATTCCGATATTACTGTCCTCTTGGGAATTTCACACACAGCAGTCTTTAGAGTTTACAGAACTCTAGAATGGTGTGAAAAACAAAAAACATTGAGTGAACAAAAACATGACAAAACATCAACCTTGAACTGGATGGGCTACAACAGCAGAAGACTACATTGGGTTCCCACTCCTGTCAGCCAAGAACAGGAATTAGAGGCTTTCAGGGGCACAGGTTCATCCAAATTCAACAAAAAAAACCTCGACTGGTATTGTTTCAGTCTTGAACTGTTTCTGTGAGTCTTTTCCCATGATAGCCTCAGATTTCTGTTCTTGGTTGACAGGAGTGGAACCTAATGTGGTCTTCTGCTGTTGTAGATCATGCACCTCAAAGTTTGATATGTTGTGCATTCCGAGATGCTTTTCTTCACACCACAGTTGTAAAGAGTGCTATTTGAGTAACTATAGACTTCCTGTCAGCTCAAACCAGTCTGGTTATTCTCCTCTGAGCTCTCTCATCAACAGTGTGTTTCAGCCAGCAGACCCTCCGCTCAGTGGATGTTTTTAGGTTTCGCACCATTCTGTGTAAACTGTAGAGACTGTGGTGTTTGAAAATCCCAGAAGATCAGCAGTATCTGAAATACTCATCTGGCACCAACAAGCAAGTTATACTACAAAAATATTGGAATGGCAAGGCAAATTTTGTTTTTGAGATTGAAAGATGAATATGATACGATAGATCTGAATTTCAGCTTAAATTTTTTAAGACTTGAGGACATTTCTACGATACAAAATGCGTATCACAATATATAATTTAGCTAACATCCTGGCCACAAAACAGAAATAAAATAAACAAAAAATAAAACGTTAAATTGACTTTGACGGTACTTATCTTTAATGCTTACAAAGACAAAGATTAAGGGTTGTTTTTTTTTTGTTTTTTTTGTCAAATTATGTCAAATCAGTGGCATCCATTCATTATCATTTAACTTGTAACTATTCAAACCATAAAAAATACATCACCATACCAACGATATCTCAGAAAAGTGTATCATGTAATCATTTATCACAATATTGAGATTATCTTGATATATTGCCCAGCCCTTTGTGTTTCTTGTTGCCCAGGTGTTCACTGTTAGATTAACTATTTAAACAATTAATAGCTTTGAATGTCTACTCTTAGTCTGAGCTTTGGCTTTTGCCTGGAAAGGCTGCATTCGTTGTTAAAAAGGTTAAAACAACATAAAGACCAGAGGGCTGTCTATTGGGGAAAAGCAAGCAATTTAGAAGCTGAGAAAAGAAGGAAAATCTATCAAGCATTGGGCATAGCCAATACTACAATTTGTAATGTCCTGAACTAGACAACTAGCCATCGAACAGGTCAGCCAAGGGAAATAAACAGCAGTTGATGACCGAATAATTGCAAGAAGTGTGAAGAAAATTCCAAAAAAAATAAATTTTAAGAAATTAAAGCTGAAATTCTGATCTATTGTCTCATTCATCTTTTGATCTCAAATATCCCAAATGTCTTCAGTGTATTGCAAAAACAATAGTACTGGCCTTGGTGTTCCAGTACTTTCATAGGCGACTGTAATTGGTCAAAACTGATAGTTTTTAATCAGTTTCTGTAGTGCGCTATTATGTTTAAGGTGGTTTTCACACTGGGCATGTTTGCTGCAGTCTGAATCAGAGTGTGATTGTTCAGGGCGCCCCCTGCAGCATTGGCGTTGGATTCAGGCTTACTTGATTCTATCGAACCCTGCTTCATCTTATCACAAATGCGCACTGAGGACACAACGCGACTCTATAATCTTGGTGCTGTTACGCGCAGCAGATGATATGCACAACAGTGGACCTCTTCTGTGTCTCACAAAATCCTCTGCTACTCATGTTACATGTGTGTTGTGGAAACAAATGATGTCCTTATCAGCTAAATCACATGTGAAGGTTACTTCCTGAACCAGTGTAGACCCGAGTACACGTTGTGTTCTCGTTCACTGAAATCGCAGCTCAGTTCCAGTGCAACCAAACTTAGATCACCTCCTACAAGTAGTCTTGGTTTCGGTACTGTGTTACGCTTCCAGCTTTTACATTACCAATTTTCACATTACCACATGACTGCTTTCACATTTTTCATGCAGACCATGCTCTGTTTCAGACTAAACTGCCAGCAGGAAAGCCCCTAAGATTTTTAAAAGACTTCATGTTCAACAACTGGTTGGGGAGCACAAGCATTTCTCCAGCCTGTAGAAAACTTTAAGTAGTGGATGTGATAAAGAACATTTTATTGCTTATACTTTGTTTAAAGTTTTATAGTTTACAAGAGATGTATTGTGAACAGTATTACTTTGAAATCAAATAAAAACCAATGAAATAAAGGTACATTTTTCCTAGTATGCAACTGGACACACCTCTCACAATCACAATCAGCATTTGCCTGAAGACCAGTGGATGCATAGCACCATAAATGCTCAGGAAGTGCAGTTAGCTCATGGCAGACTGCATGAAGAAGAGTGCAATGCTTAAACATAAACCCCCTCTTGGTAAGGTGGCACATTTGAAAGATTATGTAATGCTATTAACATATGTAACTGTTTCTATGAACTTCAAATAATTGCTGGGGCGGGGGGTAAAAAATCACCTCTATACCTTCCAACAAAGTCATGAAGTATGATGCAATATTTATAATTAATATCCCTGCCATGCAGCCACGTTTCCCTGGAACCTTCTCACTTCTGAATGAGAACGAACCCTGGTGGTTCTCCAGGGTTCATGGAGACACAGTTACATATGTACAACCCCAATTCAAAAAAAGTTTGGACGCTGTGTAAAATGTAAATAAAAACAGAATGCAATCATTTGCAAATCTCATAAACTCATATGTTATTCACAAGAGAACATAGAAAACATGTCAAATGTTTAAACTGAGGATATGTACCATTTAAAGGAGAAAATATGGTTATTTTGAATTTGATGGCCGCAACACATCTCAAAAAAGTTTGGACGGGGGCAACAAAAGGCTGGAAAAGTAAGTGTTACTAAAAAGAAACAGCTGGAGGTTATTTGGCAACAGGTCAGTACCGTGATTGGGTGTAAAAAGAGTATCTTAGGGAGACGGAGTCTCTCAGAAGTAAAGATCTGATGGAATCTGGATGGAAGCATATGTTGCTCTTAAACCCTCCAGCATTGCTGGTGCCTTTCCAGTAGGGCTGCACAATTAAACGAATATCGATCTCGATTACGATTTTGACTGCCCACGATTACATGAACATGATCGACTGCGATATTGACTTTTAAAGTTCATCCTCCGCTCATAGAAACTCCGCTGCAGATCAAATCAAACGCTTCCTAAACTTACAGCCAGTCACCATAGAGCGGCGCAGGGATGACGTCATTTTGTACGCCAAAACCTGGAACTTGCGCTGCGAGCTTCGCTTTGGATTTCAGAGTGAGCTGCGAGCTCCAGTGCTTTGCGCGAGGGGAAATCGTGACACTAAGAAGTTGCTAAATGAGACAACAGACGTTGTCGGGGACATTAAACGTCATCATGCTGAAGAGGAAAAGTCTTTGCAGATAAACTGGTTCAGGTTTGCTGTGCACAATTCCCCCAAAAAATATCGATGAAGATTCATCCACAGAGTAAATCTGTATTATGGAAAATGTTTTAAATCAAGTTTGGAAAAGTTGTGGGAAACTTGGTGATGTTGAAGTCGAACGACCGTGGTGTAGTTCGTTTATAGTGTAGGGTTAGCTGTTTATTTCTGGAGATTGTATTTAGGCTTCAAACTTGATAAAAGTTGTGTTCATTTGTGAAAATGATCTTGATGGACAAAATGTGTTAGTATTGTAAACTTTTGTTGGTCACAGAGATAATTTTTTTTTTCCCCAATAATCTAAAAGCCTATGGGAAAATCCTATTGGGTTTTTGTCGAGGGAACCAGTGTGATGATAACTTCTGGGTTCCGGTACAAAATGACATGCTTTATTGGATGATTTGTCTGCGTCTCTCCTCCTGTAAACACTGTTATTGCCTTTTCTGCATACGAATGAACTGTGTTCATTTGGTTGCATATTGTTATATTTAATTGCATATTTTCATTTGGTTAATGGTATTTATATTTTTACTTATCCTATATTTTGGGTACAATTTTATTTATATTTTGCTTCTACGAGATGATGCACTTTAAGGATCAGCGGTCTGTTTATTTAAATGTGAAACTACAATAAAAATATGTTGTCCCTAAAATCAATGAGTAATCGTGATCTCAATATTGATCAAAATAATCGTGATTATCATTTTGACCATAATCATGCAGCCCTACTTTCCAGATGTACAAGCTGCCCATTCCATAGTCACTAATGCACCCCCATACCATCAGAGATGTAGGCTTTTTAACTGAGCGCTGATAAAAAGCCAGATGGTCCCTCTCCTCTTTAGTCCTCTTTAGCTTAGAGGATGCTGCGTCCATAGTTTCCAAAAAAAATTTCAAATTTCGATTTGTCTGACCACAGAACAGTTTTCCACTTTGCCTCAGTCCATTTTAAATGAGCTTTGGCCCAGAGAAGATGGCAGTGTTTCTAGATCATGTTCACATATGGCTTTTTCTTTGCATGATAGAGCTTTAACCAGCATTTGTGGATGGCACGGTGAACCGTGTTCACAGACGATGAGTTCTGGAGGTGTTTCTGAGCCCATGCAGTGATTTCCATTACAGAATCAAGCCTGTTTTTAATGCAGTGCCGCCTGAGGGCCCGAAGATCACGGGCATGCGGTATTGATTTTCACCCTTGTCCCTTGTGCACAGAGATTTATCCAGATTCTCTGAATCTTTTGATGATATTATGTACTGTAGCTGATGAGAGATGCATAGTTTTCACAATTTTATGTTGAGGAACATTATTTTGAAATTGTTCCACAAGTTGTAGATGCAGGTTTTCACAGATTGGTGAACCTCTGCCCATCTTTACTTCTGAAAGACTTCTGCCTCTCTAAGATACTCTTTTTATACCCAGTCATGTTACTGACCTGTTGCCAATTAACCTCCAGCTGTTTCTTTTTAGAAACACTTGTACCAACCAAGCCCATGTACCAACTATGTTGCAATCTTTTTCATTGCAACATATAAAAATCAAGGGACAAACAACCATAAATGTGTTTTGGGGGGGAGTACAACAGAAAACTTCCAATACCCAGCTTCCATAAATGTGCACACCTTTTATAATTGGAATGTTGTAAAATTCTAAGGCATTGGATATACCATGCAACACTGTAAAGACAATAATCAACAAATGGAGAAAATATGGCATAACAGTAGCATTATTATAACAGGACACCCCTCTAAAATTGATGAGAAGACCAGGATTAAAATACTAGTAAATTTTGGCACAAAGCCTTAAGGCTTCTGCTAAAACCATTAAGATGAAGAGGAATTTCACTTTACAGCATGACCGAGACCTGAAGCATACCATCCATATCAACAAAGGAGTGACCCAGCCAGAATCCAGATCTAAATCCAATCGAAAATCTGTGGGGTGACCTGAAGAGGGTTGTGCACTGGAAATGGCCAACCAATCTTACTGAGTTGGAAGGCAAAATGGCAAAATATTTCTGGAAGTGGGTCTGATGTAGTTGCTGGCAGTGTTTTTGGCTGTAAACCCCTCCCCACCAGCAGCCCTTTATGGCCGTACTCCATGGAACCATTTAGTGGTGGGGAGAGAGGTGCTCATTAGGGCCCACCGTGTGATTGCTTGATTCACTATGATAGCAGCACGTTAGGCCAATAAAACCTTTGTGGACAATAGAACACAGAAATGGGTTGCTGTAACCTAAAAGTGCTGCACAGTCCCTTTGGTCTCATTAGCCGAGCTGATTTCATGGTTCTGAAACCTGTGTTCTCTCCAGTTTGTCTTTTGGTGACAGTCCCTGAAGATTTACATATGTAAGTTATTGAGGACTGTGCTAACTTCATTTGGTGCTGTGCATAAATCAAGTTGGTGGAGAGCCACCCTCTCCTCTCCTGGTCTAGGTTTCTCTCTGCTGGGAGTGATGTGTTGATGTCAAAAAACAAATACGCTCACTTTAGTAGTAGACATGATGGGAGTCTATTGCCAGCTTTGGGGAACAGGTTTCCTGTAACTTCAGCTATAGTCATAAGCTGTTAGGGAGATAACTCCATGTGGTTTAAATGTGATCCAACATGTGTACGACATGATAAAAAAGGAATAGGTTTTGCTATGAAAGTCTGTTTATTGCAAATACTGAGTCATGTATCACTTTGTGGCTGTTGGATGGTCTCTGCATAGCTTTTAACTGGCAAGGAACAAGATTGTTAGCTTATAAATATGTTTTATTTTATAGATTTATTTGGAATTTCTTTGTAAATCTTTCAATAATTCCAATAAAGTTTTGAAATCCTGGCTGAACATTCATATACATTTATTTTCACCTTTCTGGTAGCTGTTACCTGCCTTACCTCCTAACAGCTTTGCTGTGGTGGTATTCTCTTAGCCTCAAGTGTTATGTTTGTTCTCTGTTGTTGTCTCCTTGCTAACAGATCTTGCCTCCTAAGCTTTAATTGGTTAGTGGTTCTTACTCGCAAAACAATGCCATTAATTAAAGCTTTCATGCAGTCAGAATTCCCCATTGATTGTATGACATATTTTGTGTAATGTATGTTTTGTGCTATAGTGAACACGCATTCATTAGCTTAAACAGGTTGACGCAAAACCATGCATTCTCTAAAACTCAAACAGAAAAGGCAAACAGATGCAATACTGAGCATAATATGACAAAAACATTACTTTGTAGTATTTTCCGAGGATGCCCCTTTAACTTCCAGCTTCTCCATGGATGGCTAACCTTAGCTACTTTCTCCAGCTTCCAGCTATTATTTTCATTCACTGTTTCACTCCTCGAACTGTCTTGTCTTGCTGAATTTTCATTCTGTATCTGCCCCAGGCAGGTGTGGGGATTCTCTCCAGTCCCAGGCTGAGGGCCTTGCAGGTGAAGTTTTGCCCAATGGATGAGAGTGTTGCCTCTATCAGGTTTTGAGTTTCACGAAGGAAAACTTTGGCTTTTTGAGTATGCACTATTTTGAAGCATGCAGCCTTCTTGGACAAGGTGGAGTAGTTGCTTAAGGGGGTGCCTTCTACTGTCGCCAGTGTGCTACTGCGGGACTTGAGACTGCAGGGGCTCTTGTTAGGAATGACTGAGGTACTTGGAGGGGCATGATTTGGAGAAATAGATGTGAAATAATGAAATGTTATTAGACTTTTGTGCCAGCCACCAGTCATTGTCATGTGTTGTCATTAACAAACTCATCACACAAAGTCACTCATAAATGTATTTGGTACCAGAGCACTAAGCTTGCACATGGGACACACTACACAAGGTTGTAGTAGCCATGGAACGAGGCCATGGAACAAGGCTGTGGGGGCCCCAAAGATGTACTGGCAAACCGTGCAGGGGAGACAAGGCAATGCACAAGCTCTGTTGAGCAAGTGCAGGGGGTGTTGAGCTCTATTGGGGATATTGGTATGTGATGAATGGATCAGTGTCAGGAACTCCTTAACCTAATGGACATGCCCTCTACTCAGGAGGCAGTGACAGAAATCTCTGGGTTTTACTACGAGTTTTACTATGTTGATTAGAAACCTTCATAGCAGCAAGGCTATGGCGGTGGATGAGATTTTGTCAGAGATGGACAAGGTTGGGGTTCATGCCTTGTCAATGTTGTATGTAAATCTGGAGCGACGCCTTACACAATGTCTGACGCAAATCCGAAGTGTGGTCATTTTTTGGATTTTATAAAAATACATGGGGAAACTTGATAGAAGATGGTAACCCTGTCTGCAGAGCTTGACAGAAGAAAGTTGCTGCGAAATGGGGCTTTGGCGCTTCGTTGGTGCTTTTCTCTCTTTTCCCCTCGCTTTTAAATCACTTATGAATGCCCGTGTGGCCACACACATTTCACTTTCGCTTTTGAATTAGCAGCAATTCGGGGGCAATTGCTTGCATGATGGGTTCATTAAAGGGATGCATAGAAGTTGGGGCTCTGGGGGCTCTGGGGGCTCAAGCCTTTTTCTAAATTATTTAAAAGTGTCCCTCTCAACATTAATTAATAAACAATTATATTATGTAGTTTTGTGTGTCAGAGTTGCTGCTGAAAATGGGTCTGAGAGGGGCTCCTTCATTGTGATTATATCCTCAAATTTGCACTGGACCCATCATATAATGACTTTCTGTTCAAACCACACCACACAAAGTACATAGAATGATGCCACAAGTAAATATTCTCTAGAAAACCACACACGTGCAGGGTGCTCTTGCCCCTTTTCTCCTTGATGTCCTTAATGCTTCAGTGACACGGTGGTACATTTGGGCACTAGTTGAAATGGAGCATGCTGTTGTAAGGGTAGCACATGCGAACCCATGTAGTGTGGATGGGAGACATGCTTGCATGACGTGAATTTGGGGTATGTCAGATCTTTGACTGTGTTAGGGTTTGGATATGTACTGTGCATTGGTTTAGCATTAAAATGTGATCAGTGTCATTGCTTTTGATCTGGATCGAAGGCAGAACTGTTTTTTTTTTTTTTTTTTTTACTAGGCGGCTTAATCCACACGCACAGATGATAGACAATATTTTTAAGAACCAGTAACATGCAGGTATGTGAAAATACTGATAAAGCCAAGCAAAATAAAGTGCAGAGCAAAGCAGTCATATGTTCTGTTAGTTCAATATGCACAAGATATTGCCTCACAGTTAAACTTATTGATAGACAATAAAGATGCTAGAATGTCATGGTGGTACACCGGGTAGCTTTGCTGTCTCACAGCTCCAGGGTCCAAACCTGAGCTTGTATTACTGTCTGCGTGGAGTTTCTGTGCATGTTCTCATCGTGCCCGCATGGGTTTCCTTGCTGCAGATGGACTGGCCCTACTGTGACCCTGTGCAGGATAGGTTACTGAAGATGAACCAATGAAGATGCAATATTTTTTACTTCCATTAGAAGGAAGGGTCACCACAAATCAGTGTCATGTTATTCTGAGTATCAGCTTTATCCTATCATGACATTTCTATCCTGAGCATTTATGTAAATCAAATACTGGGACCTTGTAGAATCTATTCCATGGTGCACTGAAGCAACATTCCTGTAACTTAACCTTGGTTCTCTCAGAAACAAAAAATATTTAGCAAGTTTATTTAAAAGTGTATGTACAGTGGTTGTAAGGTCTCCAGACTATACTTGTCTGTCCTACAATGTTACATCAGAGGCAGTTGGAAATAAATGTGACTGGCTGCATGTGTCCCAAATTCTGCAGGTGTCACAGCCTGATAGCTGTGATGTGACCCACATTTCATCACCTGCTCCTTTATTGTTTCAATGTAATTCAATTTATATTTGTTAGATTGGGCTTAACCTAACCCCATATCTTTCATGTTCACAGACACCTGAAGCCTTTATGCATCCCATCTGTGGATGGGTACCATGAATTGTGAAGAACCAAATGTGGAGAGGGCTGTTCTCTCCTGGTCCAGATTTGCTACAGCTGGCCAAACTGCCCTCAAGGAGGCCCTGAAGGTCTTCAATCCCATTTCCCAGGACCTCTCTGAGACAGAGAGGCAAATGGTATCTTTTCTTCAGGCGTTAAAAGATGAAGGACGTAAACCAGTGGTGTTAAGAAGCAAAGATGTATATGGATACAGGTCTTGCACAACACGATCTCTCACAACAGAGATTGGCAGTAAGTTTCCGAGAGTACAAAAACCTTGTAAGAAACGAGGTCGAAAGACTTTGATAAAGAACAAGGATGCCAGTTCCTCGGTTTTCGGTACAACCACCAAGGCCATCTTACAAAACCAGCCCAAGATTCTACTGACCAATCTCTCAGTAGATACCCTCAAGCAGACTGTTTCACCCAAGCCATCAGTGCCGATTCCAAGTTCTGTTCAAGTGCAGCAGTGCCTGAAATTAACAAACATAAAGGGTGTTACTGGGGGCCATACTGCAAGGCTGCAAATTCATTTTGGTGTGGACTCGCAAAGCACGATCAGTCCCAATGTCCATTGCCCACCAACGCTCTCTGGGATACCACACTCTCCTTCAGAAAACATCACTCAAACGTCAAGTGTAGTAGCTTTGGACAATAAAAGAATTTTGTCCTGTCCAGTTAAAGTGGATGATGCCCTCATTGGAGATTCTGCCCCAATTGTTTGTCAAAATGGTATTAGTCTGAAAGAGGGTAAAAAGGTGCAGATAATATCAGGTAAATCTGGTGTAATGAGCAATGGTTTGAACTGTGAGGACAGTGATTCAATGAGAAGGCTGAACTGCCAAGCTTTAGGTTGGTCTCAGCCAGCGCTTGTCACGAATGGCCAAGACGTGTCTAAACTGAATGGAAATAGTCTTCAGTGGAAAGTCATCAAAGTGGACGAGTCTGTCACTGACGAGGAGGTGAGGAAAGAGGCTCAGAAAATCTTGCGAGTCAATTTGTCACCTGTGATACAGATTCATCCACTTGTACACTCTGTATAGACTAGAGAGATCAAAAGTGACTTTTATATCCACATATACTATTAGAATTTCTTATATTGGGGCGTTACTTGGATCAAAACATGATTATTTCAGTCTGAGTGGGAGTCTTATCTCAAATTATGCATTTTTCACATGTATGACCAACTCTGGCGATCCAAAGAGGGAAATTAGTTTGATTTTCCGTTACATAAGTGTTTATTTTATTCATTGGAATTTTGCCTTGATTTTGAGAAACTAAGCTAAAAGAAAAAAACACATTGTATCACTATGCAGTGTTCCTATACCCCCAGCCCCCCCCCTTTGGACCAGGCTCCCCGAGAAACAGAATTTACAAATTAATCGGACTCAATGTGTAAGAATCAATGTAAGATTGGTTTAGAGGGATGATACATTATTATAATTTGTTATATTTCAGTTTGCTGTTGTTTTTGAAATGCCTTGGCTATGTTTTTATTTTTCCGATGCATACGTCAGTAGGTATAGACTGAAAAATGTTTAAGTTTTAATGGTACATGCGGGTAGGATTATGTTCATTCCCTAGCTAGAGTTACAGACCTAGTTGTCACAGTGAGTCTTGCTTGTCCAACACCATACTATGTTGAAGATTGGTTCAAATGACAGTGGCTTGAGATGGAGGCATTTTAAAAAAAAAAAAAAAAAAAAAAAAGGAACATGATTTGATGCTGACTATTGAGTACAGATTTTTTTTTTGTGCCCCCAGAATTGCTTAGTATTCTTCCTGCTTTAATTCAACAGCTAATTGTCAAGCCCTCTTATTTTGCAATTTACAGAACTAAAGCTGAACTGCATTTTTTATGTTCTTGATATAATAATGTCTTATATTATAATTATATAATAATGCCTATAATAATGAGTTTTACATCTAGTGAGAACTTTCTACTAATTTGAATCTGTGAATTTGAAGTTATTACCGCAACTCTGGGACATGGTTTCCTCTGAGGCCCTGGTCAGTTCTTCTCCTGCTTTTCTACATACACCATAAGCAGCAAGCATGGCTGTGGTTTGAGGGGGGGTTATAAATGTTGAGAGTCACTATAATCATTATAAACACTCAACGAAGAGAACTGGAAATAGTGAAGGCCTGGCCAGGACTTAGCAGTGCATAAGAAAAAAAAAAGAAAAAAAATCCTTACCCCCTGTACCATTTAATAGATTGGGAGCACTATGATAGATTAATTTTATCACAGGGCAAAAGAAATGGCCTTACTTTTTCTTTCTTTTTTTTTTTAATGAAAATGTGATGGTGTATTTTATTCTGTACTTCTCACTTCAATTTTTTTAAATGAGACAACACTGGTATTTTGGTGCTCAATGATTACAATGTTGCCATACACACTAGCCTTCATACTTATGTAATAAATTGCTGACATTTATGGCCTAGAGCCTAATTTAACTTTCAATAACGATATTAACCATCTTTCTGGTTCCCATTTTAAAGTCTTGTCTCTTGACTGATCTGGGTAAGAGTCAAGCTTGGCATCTTCTCAGCCTTCAGTCAGCAGAACTTGCATCCAGTTTGACAAAAACAGTTTGGGCTTAAACATCCCAACAACTCTGTTTCTCTATACGTTTTTAATATCCATATTATCATGGTGACAAACATCCAAACACACCCCAAAAACCAACCAAGGTTTTTCCACCAAAAATACTGACTAAAAAGCTCATTTTGAGGTCGTATATACATATCTTTTTTTTTTTTTTTTCCCCTCTAATGACTCTCTATATACATAGCTTGAGCTTAGATATGGATGTATTTTTCAAGACTATTGGAGTGTATTTGTCAGCAAATGTTCATGATCTTTTGCAGAATCTAACTGTAAACTCTTAAATACTGCAGTTTTTACATAACACTTAACCTGTGTACACAGTTGAACCGTTTCAAATGAGCATTCAGCCATTCCTCATGACTTTGTTATTGGAATAATTTTGTGTTGGGAGAAGGACATTATGCCGGAAGCCACAAAATCCTTTTTAAGGCTATTTCAGTTTGCAACAGAAACCAGTGCCGAGACATCCAGAACAACTTCATCCTTTATTACTGACTAATCTTTTTCATTCAGTTGAATCTGTGACCTTGAACTGTAAAATGTCAGTGTTGTATCTTTAGTTAATATTAAGAAGTTGTGAATTAAAGTATTTAAAAATGACCTGTGTTAATTTCTTTCTCACCTGCTTTTGGGTTACTGAAAGACTCCACAGCAATTGGATAGTATGTATGCAAATTATTAATGAAAAATTATCCCCTTTAGAAACTAACCTATATTGTGTAGGTATGCTTTAATTTACAGGTAAACCATTGGTGGACTTGTTATAACCCAAACACCAGGGATTACACCGGGCTAAAAGTTTACATACACCTAGGCTAAAGAAATTGAAACTCCATTTTCACACTCCATGTTTCATGTTACCAAACATTTCCTGTATGTCAATTAGGGTATCTATTTCTATTTGACTCAATTTCAAAATAATAGCTGAGACAGATTTATTTCAGCTTTTATTTACTATATAATATTTTCAGTAGGTCAAAAGTTTGCTTGCACTTTGCTGGTATTTTGTGGCATTGCCATTTAAGTTCGATGTTGGATAAAACACTTGAGGTAGCCATCCACAAGCTTCTCACAATACTTTTCTGAAGTGTACTAGTACATTTCCCAGCAGAACACCCCCACATCATGTTGGGATGGTGTACTTCAGATTAAAAGCTTTACCCTGTTTCTCATTTTGACCAAACAGTTCAAGATTTGCTTCATCTGACCAGAGAACACACCTCCTAAAGGCTGGTGTTCACCTGCAAACTTTAGTGTGGTTTTTATACTGGTCTTAGTAGAGGGTTAGTAGTAGTCTACTAGTAGAGTAGACACTGGTCTTTCTAGAGGGTTCTTCCTTGCATGACAGCCTTTCAGGTCATTGTGATGTAGGACTCTTAATGGTGGATGTACAGGTGCATCTCAGAAAATTTGAATGTTGTGGAAAAGTTTAGTTTTTCCATAATTTGATTCAAAAAGTGGAACTTTCATGTAGTCTAGCTTCATTACACATAAAGTGAAATATTTCATGGCTTTTTATGTTTTGTTACGGTTTACAGCTCATGGAAATCAAAAATCCAGTATCTCAAAATATTAGAATAAAGAATTTATAATACAGAAATGTCAACCT
>JANDJT010000114.1:16949914-16963206 GCA_024331685.1 Stegophilus panzeri
GTCACATGAAAAGATATAATCAAATATTTACAAAAATGTGAGGGGTGTACTCACTTTTGTGAGATACTGTATGTCATATTAATGATAACTCTAACATAAATAACGGAGACAGCAAACACTGGCCTCAAATCTTCAGTATGCAATGCAGCTATATGATGCAGTTGCTTTATGCTTCAGTGGATGCTTGATGGTGGTATTAACATGAAAGTTGAAGTTTTGGATTCTTGTCTGTTTGAGTAAAGCGTACAGATGTGAAGGTGACAGAGCCGGACATACTAAAGGACTAAAGCACTGCTGCACCATTTGGTTTAGGTAGAGATAAAGCAAGAACACTGGTACAGCTATCAGCATGTAGTCTAATGGTATTGTACCTAAGGTAGGAAACCGTTAACCAAAGTGAAAACAGACCAGCAAGATGAAAGACGAAATAGTCAAGTCTGAATTTCATTAAAAATAAATATTGGATGTCACTAAAGATCACATTAATTATAAAGGTGAATAGGCAAGTCATTCAATATGAAATTTCTTTCGAGGCTGGTGTTCTACTTGCGTTTTTGTATATTTGGGGTAAAATCTATACCAGGGTTGAAACATCCCTGGCCAGCTGGTTTCCAAGTCAGTGTAAAATGTTGGCCATTTTATCGCAACAAATTCAGGATGTATATTTATCACTATGGTAAGCTCTGTTGAAGAGTATTTGCTGTGTCCTCTAATACAGAGTGGAGACACCTCAAATTCAGGGTTCCTGGTTTGAGCCTGAGCTGGGCTTACTGTCTGTGTGGCATTTCACATGTTCTCCCCAGTTCTCCGGTATCCTTCCACCTCCCAAGAATACGATGGTAGGTGAAATGGCTGCACTAAATTGCCACTGTGAAGGAGCATGTGAATGCCTGAGTGCATGGTACCTGAGATTGTTGTCTCATCCAGAGTGTATTCCTGCCTTGCATCTTGCATTCCCAGGATAGTCTCTGGATCCACATCAACCGTGACCTAAAGAATGAAATAATAATGAACTAATAATGTACACAGATGTGAACTAATATTACTAATATACTAATGTTCAAGAGGTTTGCTAAATTCAGACATTAATCAGAGACATCTTATACTATTCTAGATGTGTTCCAAGTACACTGTTTATATAATGTGAAATTTAAACAATTACACCCTCCTTCAATTCAGTTTTTATTTATCAGGGCCTAAATAAAAATAACAATAATTAACTTCTATATACAAACAAATAATCTAAGGTGGCAACAACAACAACAACAACAACAACAACAAATTATTTCAATATGCAGTCATTTTTCCCAAAAAGTAAACCAACATTCAGAAACCAGGTAGGAAAAATTAACACACCCTATAATTCAGTAACCTGTAGAACCCTCTTTATTAAGAGAGTAATTAGCAGCCAGGTGTTCCTAAAGAAATTAGGAACAAGATTAGTTAATCATCAAGAACTGTGGAAAAAAAGTTAACTTTTTCTGTAGCAGTTTATCAGTCTTTATATTGTTTAGGAGAAATTTTGACCCATTCTTCTTCACATCATTGCTTCAGTTCACTGATGTTTGAAGGCATTCATTTATGCATATCTCTCTTAAGATCACAGCATCTCAATGGAGTTGAGGTCTGATCTTTGACTTAGCCATTCCAATACCTTCATTTTTGTCTTCTTTATAGCCATTCAGATGTCAGTTTGTGTGCTTGGGATTATTGTCCTGTTGCATAACCCAATTTTGGCCCAGTTTAAGCTGCTGGACAGATGCCCTCACATTTGTCTCAAGAATATTCTAGTATAAAGAGTTCATCATTGTCTCAATGACTACAAGTTTCCCAGGTTCTGTGTCTGCAAAACAAGCTCAAATCATCACTCCTCCACCATCTTGCTCGACAGTTGGTATGAGATGTTTGTGGTGATATGCTGTGTTTGTTTCACTAAACATCTCCACCTTGGTCTCATCAGTCCAATGGATATTGTTCCAGAACTTTTGTGGTTTGTTCAGATGCAGTTTTACAAATCTAAGTCATGCTGCCATATTATTTTTGGAGAGAAGGAGCTTTTTCCTAACCACCCTTCCAGGAAAGCCATACTTGTTCAGTCTTTTTCCGATTGTGCTGTCATGAACATAAACATTTAATATGCTTACAGAGTTCTGTAGGTCACATGATGTGGCTCTTGAATTTGCTGAGACACCCACTCCTGTGAAGATTGGTGACTATCCTGAAGTTTTCCATTTGTAAACAAGCCATCTCACTGTAGAATAGTGAATTTCAAATAGCTTGGTGATGACCTTGTAACCCTTTCCAGATTGATTAGCAGCAACAGTTGCTTCTCTGAGGTCATGGCTGATGTCCTGTCTTCTTGTCATGATGTAGACACACACCTGAGTGCTCCAGAACACTAAACTGCCAAAAGTTCTGCTTTTATAAAAGGTAGTCACAGTTCTTGATGATAAACAAATCCTGTGCATTTCTGTAGAAACACTTGGCTGGTAATTACTTTGTTAATGATTGTGGAAGTAGGAAGGGTGTACCTTTTTTCCCACCTGGTGTCTGAATGTTGGTTTACTTTCGGGGAAAAATGACTACATATTGAAATCTGTTGTGGTTTTTTTGTTGTCATTTGAGGTTATTTGTTTGTTTATATAAGTTAGTGAGGGCCACTAAATTGCTATTATCTCCTCATCAATAAAAACATAGAACTGAATTGGTGTACTTTCTTTTCCCCATGACTGTATACATGATTTAATACTTATCTATAGCTTGCTCAGTCTGCTGATGTCAAGCTACACTACCCCCACCATTTGCATTGGTATTGCACCACACAAATGGCCAACAGAACAAAAATAGGAAACATATAGCAACCATTTTGAGTATGCGAGTTATATAAAATGTGATAGAAAATGTGAGAGACCCAAAGTATAATTTAGTTTGGTGTGCAGGTTAATGGATGCCTTAATCTGGATTACATTGTCCAGTTTTCAGCCCAATTTTGCTGATGCTCAACAAAAACTGTACATCGTAAAATAATTAATTGGTCATGAGTTGAGACTGGCAGTCGTACATTGCATTGAGTGTGACCACTGCTACAGTACTTGTGTAAAAGGGACCAATAGGAGGATGGCATAGGATGATGCAACACTTCAGGGACATTTACAAATATAGTCACAGTACTGGTGAAACATAAAAAAAAACATGGTAAATAATAGAAAAAAATGTGCTATTACCTCACTGAATGTTTGGTTTGTGACCCCATTTTCTTTATGAGATGCTGATTGATGATGTAAGCAGAACATAGTCATTTTTATTAATCATCTGACATGAGAGCATGTTCTCACAAGTCTGTTATAGAATTTGGCTGAGATTTTATTGAGATCATTTTGTACAGTGTGACAAATAATTATCTTAAAAGACTGCTGTAATCACAGTGTTAAACCAGCTTTAGAAGTCTTTTCAGTATGTATTTGCTATGGGTTGTCTCTTTGTCCCCATACTGTCCCCTCTCTAAACTAATTTATAGAATGTGATTGTGCAGGCTGAATAAACCAACTACATTTTCAGGTATAAAGCCACTCTATTAAAAGTCCACAATATTGTAAATAAATATATCCATGATATTGCCACATGTAATTCTCTGGCTAGAAAAAGAAACCTGTTAGACACCCTCCTCACAGAGGAGACATGTAAATATTTGATTGTAACCCTGATAAACCAATTCAGTCCTCATCATCTGGTGACCAATTCAAAACTATAACTGCTTTAGCTGAAATAAACTTCATGATTTTGGAAATGTGCCAGACCTAACTTAGAAAGGAAACTGAAATAATTTTGTTTTCATTTAAAGATGGTCACCAAATGTTTTGTACAGGAAGTGACCCATCATTTGAACATATTAATTTTTAGTAAAGGTTTCTTCAAGGGTTAGTTGGGTAGTTAAGATATTGTGACACTTTTCTGATAAGGAAATACACTGCCCTAGGGATTCTACATAAAACCTTTAAGAGTCAGAGGAACAACCAAAGAGCCTTAAGGAATCTAGATTTGACCTTTTTGTCTGTAAGAATGTAAGTTCAAAAGCTTTAATTACGTTTAATCTTAAACTAGCTAATCATGCCAGGTTTAACACACTTCAGGAAGAGTAATGCATTCAGGACTGCATTAGTAGAGGATGTAGAGGGAAAATGATTCATGTTGGAGATTGGCGGTAAACTAAGACACTTCTGGTGGAGCCTTTTGGTGGTAAATTAAGCTGCAGGGGCTTTAATTGGATGTGTGCACATATAAGAGTTCATCATTTTGGCCTTATGTTCTTGACTCTTTCAAACTCTTAAGAGAGTTTACTCTTACAGTCATATGAAAAAATAAGTACACCCTATGGAAATTATTGGCTTTTTAAAACATTTTTGGACAAGCAAACATTTGATCCTCTTTGAAACAGTGCCTATTAATAATACTCTATCAAATGACACAAAAATTTATATTTTGTATATTTTGTTAATTTAAATTTTCACAATTTAAATTAACAAAAAAAAAACCCAGATCAGTCACATGAAAAAGTAAGTACACCCCTACTTTTATCACACCTCCAAATCCATAAAATTTGAATCAGGTGTTGAAGATTGGGTGCCAGTGATTAGAACCTGCTTAGGGAGTGCAGGTGGAACCTGTCTTATTTAAACCCCTCTCATATCTAGTGTCTGGTGTTCCCTTTGCTATTGAGGTGTATGGTGTCACCATGCCAAGATCTAAAGAGTTCTGTAAGGCATTCAGAAAAAAGGTTGTGGGTGCCTATGAGTCTGGGAAGGGATTTAAAAAGATCTCCAAATTATTTGAAATACATCATTCCACTGTACGGAAAATAATCTTCAAGTGGCGCAGATTTCTAATGACTGCCAATTTGTCCAGGACTGGCCGTCCCAGTAAATTCAGCCCAAGAGCAGTCCGTCTGTTGCAAAAAGAGGTCTCCAAGAACCCCAAAATTTCATCACCGGATCTGCTAGTAAGTCTTGGAACTGTTGGTGTCAAAGTGCATGCTTCTACAATCAGAAAGGGATTGCACAAATTTGAGGTGTGCCAGGTAAAAGCCTTTGCAAGACTACTGTACAGTTTGCCAGTGGGCATACAGGCAAATACCAGGCCTTTTGGAATAATGTGCTCTGAACAGACGACTCAAAGATAGAGTTGTTTGGCCACAGTAACAGCAGACATGTTTGGCACAGACCAAAGACAGCTTTTCAGAAGAAACACCAACTGTGAAGCACGGTGGTGGAAATGTTATGGTTTGGGGTTGTTTCACTTCCTCAGGGACTGGACAGCTTTCCTTCATTGATTCAACTATGAATTCTGCATCATATCAAGGAGTGATTGAAGATAATTTGAGGCCAAAAGTTGAGGCCAAAAGTCCAAAAGTTGAAGTTGAACAGAAAGTGGACCTTTCAACTGGATACTGATCCTAAGCACACTAGCAAATCCACAAAGGAATGTCTCAAAAAGAAGAAATGGAGGGTTATGGAATGGCCTAATCAAAACCCGGATTTGAATCCTATTGAAATATTGTGGGGGATTTTAAATGGGCAGGACATGCAAGAAAACCCTCAAATATCTGGCAACTGAAAGAATATTGCACGGAAGAGTGGTCAAAAATTCCAGCTAGCATGGTAGACAGTTATGCAAAATGACTGCAAGTTATATCTGCTAAAGGGGGCAAACCATGCAAAATTAGTTTTTGGAAAAAGAAAGCGTCATACTACTTTGTAATTGGCAATAACAAAGTCAGCTGAGGAAAACTGATATGTTTTATAGCAAATATGACAAAAATGGATAATAAAATCCTGAACAAACTTGTGTGCACAGGAGTGTCAATTCTTTTTAAATAAATAAAAAATATTATAATCCAGTTTTCAATAAATAAATAAATTTATTATAATAATATTCTCAAGAAACCATTCTTCTGCCACACTGGCGGCTTTGGTTGCTTTGTAAGCTTTGGTTGCTAAGCAACATTGATGGCAAAGATTAGGATATTCTATGGAGAGAACAATGTCTCAAATGTAATAGTTTTATTGGTTTAAATCCTGACCCATTAATACATAGCTCAATTATTGTGATGCTGTCACAGGTTTGCGTATATAATGAATTTTACAATAACTTCAAACAGAGCCAGTTATATTTTAGAAATGAAACCATCCATTATATAAAATATATACTTATAAAAAGATAAAAGATAACTGAACACTGAACAAGAACATTGTTGTATATGAACTGTTGTATAAGGAAGTTGTGAGAGTACAGAATTGGAGAAATGTCATAGGATTGGTTGGAAGAGTGGGCTACTTGCACAAACACTTCAGCATTATAACCAAGATGGCAATTCTGCTTCTGGCTTGTCCATTATAATGTCAATGGTGCAAGTAGTTAATTTTTCCCCCATGTGGCAATGCTACTGTTTTGTCATTCAGCTACAGGAGCAAATTGCAGTGAAGGCATCACCTTAAGTAGTGCCAGTGCTTTGCTTGTTGTTTGCACACAATATAAACGCTCTACACCATTTTTGTTAGTCACTGTTTTCATCACACATCATTAATCATTCACTGGACTGTAAACAGTGTGATTGTAGTGTACTTGTGTAAACCATAAGCTGTTTGAATTGCTGATTTAATATTTGGCTCAGAAGTATTGATTCATTTGGGATTTTGCAGTGCTTTGAGGGGAAAAAAGCAGAAGAACTGGGGGATGGGATTTGTGGGTGAGAACCCTAGAGCACTGCTGAACAGATTTTATTGGCTTCTTGTCTGCTGCTGGGTCCTAAAGCCTTATGCATCTCAAGCCTTTGTTCCATAGAAATTCACCAGCTTTAACCAACAGCATCCACACATGAAATTCCATTTCCAGTCTGATACTCATTTAACATTCTACTTATAGGACAGTAATTTGGCTCCCTAGCAACGCTTGAGAGGTGTCACAAAGGTATTACTTTTTTCTGTGTCCATACCTGATGAATTTCTTTTACTGTCTCAATTTCCTATTTTCTATTTGTAATGGATGAAGGTTCCCAGAAAACAGTCAGTGAAAATGGCTATTTTAGGCCAGCCTGCTCCTTGGTCTGGTTAAATTGATGCGTATCCCTGAAACCTTAGGGAGCATGGTTGACTGTTTTAATCAACAACTTGAAATGGGGTGTAAAATTAAGCTGCCTAACTTTAAATACTGTGTAAGTGCCAAGTAAAGGAATCAAAACAGGTGTGCTGAGTGTTAAAATTATTTGTGTATATTTATCTATCCACACAGAAAGAAACTTCATGCACATGAAGACAGCCACTATACCAAGACACTGGAGAAACCATGACAACCAGCAGTAAATTCAAGTCAGTAACGCCTACTAGCGAACAATGTACTGTATAGCAATTTGGAGTAGCAAAAATTCATGTTGGCATGAACACAGGGCTGCCTGCACGTTCTTATAATAATTGGTAGTGTATAGATGTATAAAATATTGCTCTTATGTTTAAAATACATAATGTTTCTATTTCTGTTGCCTTAAAATGGTAATAAAAAAAGTTAATATTAAGCACTGTGTATCCAGTCATATTATAATGTGCATATTAGGCTACTTATAGATTTAAAATGCCAATCGCATTCACCTCTATATGCGTCCTTAAATTTGTGCTTGATCTCTTGGATGTTTTGGATATTATAATCGAAGTATTGGACGATGTCTTTTAATCTTTGGTTTGCAAAGATTACATATAAAGATGTAAGATTTATTATTTGATTCTTTATGGCACATGAACTTTGAAAAATAAGGCCATGAGTAATTGGTTTTCTCATTATCAGAATCAGTCACCATCTCCCGCTCCATCATGGATAATAAGGATGAGTGTGTCGAACTTGAATAACTGATATGAACTTGATACTTCCGATAGGCCAATAATAATACAATGTGGTTGGTCGTTTTACATGTCCATCAGATGGTCTCTTCCTGTCCATGTGAGCTACAATAAAGCTCTTATTTGTGGCAGAATGTGTACGAGTGTAAACAAAGTTTGAAAGCATAAACGAAAAACTCTTGCAGCGCATTCTTAAACCATGATCAGCGAAAAGGAAGCTTAGAAAACTCAACAAAGAATGCTGTTTATTTGAAGACCATGTTAAATTTTTGCCACTGAGTTCACTGTTTTAGAGTGTTTCTCTTCTTTCTCAATATATATATTTATTTGTTTCCTGAAAAGTTGCGTTCAATACTTTTGGCACTGATTTAATTCCATAGCTTCTCCCTTCATTCTCCTCTTCAGGAGGTGAAATGCATGCTTAACTGGGTTAATGTCTGCTGATTAACTTGGCCAGTCTTTTTTTTCCCCCGATGAAGTCCTTTGTTGAGTTGGCAGTGTGTTTTGGGTCATTGCATGTTGAAGTTCCTCCCAATTAGATTGGATGCATTTCTCTGTACATTGGCAGACAGAATGTTTCCGTCGACTTCTGAATTCATTCTGCTGCTACCATCATGAGTTACATCATCAATAAAGATTAGTGAACCTGTTCCAGAAGCAGCCATGCAAGCCCAAACCATCACACTACTTCCACCATGCATGACTGATGAGCTCATGTTTTGGATCATAAGCAGATCCTTTCTTTCTCCACACTTTGGGCTATCCATCACATTGGTAAAGGTTAATCTTGGTTTGAGAACTTTTGTGGCTCACCTCTGTATTTCTTTGCAAAATCCAATTTGCTGATGAGTGGTTTGCATCTTGTGGTGTGGCCTCTATATTTCTGCTCTTGAAGTTTTCTTCAAACGGTGGATTGACTATGCCCAATGCTTGTGCAATGGCTCTGATTGATTTCCCCACTTTTCTTGCTTCAAAATGGCTTGATTTTCTACCATAGACAGCTCCCTGGTCTTCATGTTGGTTTAGCCTTTTTAACAACAACTGCAGTCTTCACAGGCTGCACAAACCTAGAGTAGACGGTCAGAGATATTCATTGTTTAAACAATCTAACAGCGCACACCTGGGCAACAAGAAACACCTATCAATCACATGTTCCAATCGTTTTGATCACTTGAAAAATGGGTGGGTTCAAACAAAAGTTCCATGTTCTTAGTTGTTTAACACATTTAGATGTAAATATCAGGAAATGAAAGCTGAAATTCTACATTTTACATTTACATTTTATGGCATTTTGCAGATGCCCTTATCCAGAGCAACTTGCAGTTATCTCATTTATACATCTGAGCAGTTGAGTTTTAAGGGCCTCGCTCAAGGGCCCAACAGTGACAGCTTGTAGGTGCTGGGATTTGAACTTAACCATTGAACTACCACTGCTGCAAAATTCTAATCTATTGTCTCATAATAATCTTTGATCTCAAACACAAAAGTCTTTAGTGTATAGTGAAAACAAAAGAATTGGCCTTGCCATTCCAATACTTTCGGAGTGACCTGCAAGGCATATTAAGGCAGCATTTATTTAACAAGCTATTATTGTGATCAACCTGCCCTATAAACTGCATTTGCAAATTAACAATTTTTCTGCAGTCTGAGCTAAGTCATGTTTTGAGAACATAAAAACAATGCAAGTAAGAATTAAAAGTTGGTAGAAGTAACTCTGTATAAAAAGACATCTAACATATGAATCTAACCTGCAGTCATGCTCTAAAATGATGGCCTCTGTAGTAATAGCTGCCAAGACAATTCACAAAAAAACCCAAAAACAAACAAACAGGTAAGACAGCATCTGCCTGGAATAATTTGGGTATGTAAAGCATGCTCATTGAGTTACAAGGGGAAATCTAAGACCAGGCAAACACCAGGCAGAATATGCCTAATACAAATTGAGAAAGAGAAAGAAGCAACAGATTATACAGGACTGATTTAGAGAAAATAAAACATATTGTTTGTCATTCTAAGAATGAATACTTATATAGGTCAAAGGCAAAATATGTCTTTTTTGCATCCAAAGGCTGGAAAATCATGAAAAATTATTAATAAAAATAAATATCATATGGTATCATTCCATCAACATCTTTGATACCATCAAAAAGTGTTTACAGGAAAAGTTACAAATTAAGGGAGCGGTAAAGTTCTGGAGTGCAGATAAAAGTCTGCATTACAATTTTAACATCCAATATTTTATTTTTGATGTTAAAATAACAATATTATTAGGGGTCCAAGCACCAAAGGTGCTGAAAGCCTATTGTTTTTGCTTGAGGTTTTCTTTTCTTATTTCTTTTTTCTCCTAAAATGAATCATCAAAGACATGAAATTAGATAGTACTCCCTCCTGCTACTCAAACAAGTCAGATTTGCCTGAGCTGCCCGATGGTGGAGCGAAAATTCATTTCCTCTTGATTCCTTCACCTCTGTCATTTAGCTTCACCCACTTACATGGTTAGCTAATTTGCATAATATAAGAAACCTAGAAATCTATTCCTAGGAATTTTGCCATATCTTAACAAAATTCAGCAAAGCATGATCATCATTAACTATAAAAAAAAAAATAAAAAAATAAAATTAAATAAAAAAAAAACATTTTGACATTTATAACAATATAGCTATCACATTCCAATCAGTTCTAGTGGGGTGGAGCCTAATTTACTATAAATAATGATTGGGTGCATTGATAAACCTGAGCAAAGGTTTAACAAAAATATTGCATTAAAAGGTCTGGAGTTGATTCTAAGTGTTGAGTTTGCATTTGGTAGCTGTTCATGGGAACTCTCAACATGCGGTCTAAAGAGGTGTCAAAGGTCCAAAAAGGTCCAAAGGTGCCATCATTAAGCAGAAAAAAACCCAGACCTATCAGAGAGATAGCAGAAACTTTAGGAGTGGCCAAATCAACAATTTGGGACATTCTTAAAAAGAAGGAATGCACTGGCAAGCTCAGCAACACCAAAAGGCCTGGAGGACCACGGAAGACAACTAAAGTGGATGATAGCAGAATTCTTTCCTTGGTGAAGAAAAACTCCTTTACAGCATCTAACCAAGTCAAGAACACTCTCGAGTAGGTAGACGTATCAGTGTTAAAGTCTACAATCAAGAAATGCCTTCATGAATGTAAAAACAGAGGTTGTACCTCAAGATGCAAACCACTGGTAGCACTCAAGAACATAAAGGGCAGATTAGACTTTGCTAGAAAGCATCTAAAAGAAAAAACTGCCCAGTTCTGGATCAAGCTTCTTTGGAGAGATGAAACCAAGATTAACTTGTACCAGAATGATGGGGAGAGAAGATATTGGAAAAAGGAAAGGAAGGTCTCATGAGCCAAAGCGTACCACATCATCTTTCAAACATGGTGGAGGAAGTGTTATGGCATGGGCATTTATGGCTGCCAATGGAACTGGGTCACTAGTTTTGATTATGTGACTGTTGATAAAAGTAGTAATATGAATTCTGAAGTGTATAGAGCTTTACTTTCTACTCAGATTCAGTCAAATGCTGCTAAATCAATAGGACAGTGCTTCCACAGTACAGATGGATAATGACCCAAAACATACCGTGAAAGGAATCCAAGATCTTCTTGAGGTGAAGAAATGTAATGTAATTAAATGGCCAAGTCATTCACCTGACTTCTACCCAATTGAGCATGCTTTTTACTTAGTGAAGTCAAAACTGAAGGCAGAAAGACCCACAAACTAGCAGCTGATGGCGGTTGCAGTAAAGGCCTGGCAAAGCATCTGAAGGGAGGAAACTCAACATTTGGTGATGTCCATGGATTCCAGATTTCAGGCAGTCATTGACTGTAAAGGATTTGCATGCAAGTATTTAAATAATCCTTACATTTACTTTTGAGTCTGTGAAAATGGAGGGGCTCTGCAAAAAAGGCTGTAATTCCTAAACAGTTAAAGCAATATTTTTATTAAACCCCTTGAATTAAAGCTGAAAAGCTACACTTCCATCACATCTTGACAGCTTAATTTCAAATCCACTGTGATGGAGTACAGAGGCAAAAATGATGCCACTGTCCAAATATCTATGGAGCTTACTGTATATTCATAGAATTGGTGTATTATTTGTCAAAAACTTGCTGAAATTTTGAAACAAATATGGCTGCTACATACCAATCAATTCTAGGTGGACAGAGCTTAATTTACTCCAAAAGCTGTTACTCAACAGCTATAAAATATTAAGTGGATTTGCACTAAACTTGAATCGCTAAACTTGAAAGGATTCTGAGGGAATATGCTAAGATTGCGGTATGATCTCCCATAGGGGGCAGGGTTAATCTCAGATATCTTTTTCTCAGGACCAGTAAGTCTGATTGAGGTGAAATATGGTATACTGCATTGGTGTGCTAATCTCTAAGTGGATTAATAATGATGAATGGGTTACTGTAAAAACATGGCCTCCATCAGATAATCAGATTTCACTAGGCAATTCACATGATTTGCATTGAGCCACTGTCAAAAAACATGATGAGTTCATCTCTGGTCTCCTTATTGTTCTGTGTAACTTGTCAGAAGTGGGCCACTGTAGGTACTGCTTGCAAAGGGTGCTGACTGCATTTTTCAAAGATATCAATTATGCAATAAATCAAATGCACTTGCAATTCCATTTCTGTGCACAGCAACGTACAATTGCTGGCAAAACAGCTGCTAATGCATGTTTTGCATTAGCAATTTCTATTTAGCATTTGAATTTGAATATATGCAATATAGGCCTTTTTGCAGAAACATTGGTTAGCTAACCTTGTCTAGTATTCTGAAGGTGTCTGCACCTATAGTTCTCGCCACTAATATTGGCACCCTTGGTAAATATGAGCAAAGAAGGCTGTGAAAAATTGTATTTATTGTTTAACCTTTTGATCTTTTGTTCAAAACATTCACAAAAATACTCTCATGGATATCAAACAATTGCAAACACAACACAGGTTGATCCAAAAAATGAATCTTTGTTAAGTATAGGTGTGCAACAATTATTGGTACCCCTATGAATGCATATGAGAAAAATATATTAGACAAACATTCCTGCTGATATTTTACATTTATTTTAGTACACCTGGGTGACTCAGAACAGGAAAAGTTCACTTCCTATTTCACAGGGATATAAATATGAGGTAACACATAGGCCAGATTCCCTTAGTCATTTATAACAATGTGTAAGACCAAGGAATATAGCTGTGATGTGTGGCAAAAGGTTGTTGAGCTTCAAAATATCGGAAGTGGCTATAAGAAAATAGCACAAGCACTGAAAATGCCCATTTCCACCATCAGGGCAATAATTAAGACATTCCAGTCAACTGGAAATGTTATGAATCAACCTGGAATTGGACGTGTGTCTATATCGTCTCAACGCACTGTGAAGA
>JANDJT010000114.1:16963338-16973534 GCA_024331685.1 Stegophilus panzeri
GTTTCAAGAAAAAAGCCTCCACTCTCATCCAAAAACAAACTCAAGCGTCTTCAGTTTGCCAGACACTACTGGAACTTGGGATCGGGTTCTATGGTTAGATGAAAATAGTCAGTCCAAAATAGAGCTTTTTGGCAACAAACACCAGAGGTGGTTTTGGAGCACACAGAGAGGTAGCCATATGGAAAATTACCAGAGGTAGCACAAATATTAACTAAAAGGGTGTCGATAATTGTTGCACACCTATATTTAAGATATGTTTTGTTTGCAATTGTTTGATATCCATGAGAGCAGAGTATTTTTGTTATTTTTTTAAACAAAAGATTAAAAGATGTGTTTATTGATTAAACAATAAAGACATTTTTCACAGCCTTCTAAACTCATATTTAATTACCAAGGGTTCCAATATTAGTGGAAGGCACTGAAGCTCAATGTTAGTTTGTTGTCCTATTAACTCAGACAGACTGCAAATATTCCTTAAAGTTGGTTACTTTTGAAAGGGGCTGTTAAGCAGATGATACAACTGATCTTGCTCACTATGGCTGATTAACCGATGGCTATGGAATAAAATTTATGGAACATTTTATTTTATGGGTTAACAATAATATATTTAATTTTGTATACTGTGGTTGTCTAAAGAAGACAGGGATTTGTAGGAAACCACACTGTGATGGAGTACACTACAGAAACTACAGTACTACTAGGAAATGCAAAAATGGAAATCACATGGAAGATAATTAACCCTGCTGAAAGTTGGCCTTCTGACACTGAAGATCAATAAAAGAGAATGGGTTTGAGGAAAGAGTGCATCTCTTTCTATCTACCTTCCCTCATGCTGCCTGCATGTAATCTTCTTCACAATTAATTGATTTTGAGCTTTGGACAAGAACACACTTTTTCTCAGAAGTGTTTTCCCTCTTTCCGCCAAATGTGCTTTGAATTAAACCTAAATCCAAGAAAGGGTGTTCCATTTACTCAGATGTTTTGCTCAAGAACAGTCCATCAGTAAATGGATGAATGGAATATTACTCTTAGGATGCTAATATGAAGATATGAAATCTAACAAACCTCAATCAAGATTATGCAAATTATATTGTGCCTATTAGGATGTGCTAATTTCACATTTTTCATTAATGCATGCTTTCAGCATTTTGGCTGCAGCCAGCAGAGAATAATAGGGTTATTTTGCATCATTATATACACGCTGCAAAATGCAATGAGTAAATCAAGAATGTAAGGTTAGTGTAAACTTACTTTTCTTTTGAATTTCTGATTTGAGTTTGAGTGATGACGTGAAATTTATACCAAATAGTAACAGTTCATGCAAAACACACAAAGCATGTAGGCTTGTTCATCAAAGATTCAATGAAACCATTTACACTCAGTTGTTTCAGGTGTCTTGTTTCTTTATTAGATCTTGATAGGATTTCAACCACATGCATTTGCCCTTTAGTCAAATGCATTTCCTGTTAGCCAGACTAAATCTGCTTGCTGTATCACATTTAATATGCTAATTTTACTTCCTGTGTTTTTCTTCGCAAACTATGGTGGATGACTGAAAAATTGTGCTTTGGTGTCAGATAATTTCATATTTTGAATTTCCCTTTGGTATTGCATTCATGTTTGCTATCTGTTTATTTTTATTATCTTTCTTTTTCTGTTTATTCTGGACAGCAGTTATTTGTCCAGACCATTAATAAAACTTTCTGGGTGTACACCAACTTTGAGTGTCTTCCATGACTTACACTGTACAGTGGACATGAAGGACATGAAGGCCATGAGCAATATCAGGCTAAAAAAAAAGTGGTTTCAGTGATCAGATTTAAATCTGTTTAAAATGTATTTTGGGTGCATTTACACTTGCATTCTTATGTGGATATTTTCTGTCCAGACATCATCTTCATAATCAGGACATCTGAAACCACCAGGTGTATATGTTGTTGTTCTTATCCTTTTTGGCAACAAGAGACATTAGAGACATTTTGCAGACATTTGAAGATTTTATTCATAATAACTCACAAATGAGGCAGAATCTTATTCAGGGACAAAGCTGAGCAGTTCAGCGTTTAGAACCCAACAGTGGTTCTCTGGCAGTCCTGAGAATCTAGTGACATTGCAGATGCTAGCCTTAACAGCTGAGTTATCATTTTATTAGAGTGTTTATACAAAGATCAGTTATGAAGCAAATATACTGTACCACTGTAAATTACATAAGTCATACAAGATACAAGTCCAAGTATGCCTGAGTCTGTTTTCATTTTTGTCCACATCTTATTTTACATGAAAAATCTCTTTCGTCAATGCCAAAGCCTTATCTCTGATACATACTAATGAATATGCAAGCAGGCAAACTAATCTGCTAACTCTCTCAAATTACAGCTGGAGTGTGACATTTCGGATCAGCCAAGTTTTCCAGACAGCAATCTGTTAGTGTTATAAAGTAACACATGGCCAAATGGTGATCATTAACATTGCCAGTCAGGAGCAGCTGAAACTGCACCATCATCAAACCAGTGGGATTAGCTCCAAAGTTAACTGAGCAACACATTCTGGGTAATTTTGTAGGGGGGAACGTTATTATATGAACAAGTTTTTGTTCATATAATAATAGCACTGGGTTTGGTATGGTTATCCCTGTGGTAACCATCTAAACTGTATTTTTGGCTAAATTATCATTGTAGCCACTAAAGCAGTTTGTATTAAATTTGGCATACATATGCAGTATAGCAGACTGTGTTCCTATTTATACACAGTATTACTGGAGAAAGTATGACACCCTCCATATCAAATGGTGCAGTAAATTCAAAATTTAATTGTCTATTCTAGTAATATGGATTGGCACTAATGATCAGAGGGAGTCCAAATCCCTGCCTTGCTATAGACCTTTCCTCCAACATGTTCTAGTATTAGATCTGGGAACCAGCAAACCACTTTAAGCAGTGGGCTACATTCCTACTGGAAACAGCACAGAGGCTTCACTATAGACAATAATTACAATCAGATAGGAGATGAACTTTGCTATTCATTCTGAATACAGTTTTGCTAGCATTGATATTAGCAGTGTAGCTTTCATTCTGTTCTCAGTTTCTTCAACAAACCACTGATTAATTACAATGTGACATCTCTTAACATGTCAATTACATTTTATGACAAGGAAATGAGACCTCCCCAAGCTGATGAATCAATGATAATTAGAAAGAGCAGCTTTTTTAGTTCTGGATTCAAACCAGTTTTACTGGTTGAGAACTTACAATGGACAAGTTGGTGGAAATGGCTGACTAAGAAACTCTTTTGAGCCCTTGAGTAAGAACATTGACTGTCAACTACTCAGCTCTGTTCTTGGATTGTATTCTGCCTCATTCGGTTTGGATAAACACAACATATTAAATGTAACGTAATCTGCAAGCTTTTTCTGTTTTTGCTTTTGGAGTTTTAATTAATGATCAAGGCTGAAGGGAAAAAGTTAAGGCTTATGTAACAGATACAACATGCTTGTAGAAAAAAATGTACAAAATTTTGAATTAAACATTGGTTTTAAAAAATGGAACTTCTGGCTGCTAATCCAGGAGGTTTGGTGTGTTTTCTGCAACCGAGGCAGGTGATTCACATTGTTCTCCTTCCTAAAACAAAGAGAGAAATGCCTGAGGGTTACTTATAATCATCTTCATGTTTCATACAAATCAGGTGTTTTATATTAAATGTAAAATAGTCCATGCTAAGCAAAGATGTGTGAGCAGTTACCTCAAATGGCTCAGCGAATGCCCTGTAGCCGCTGTATAAAGGGTTCGGGATGGACACAATATCAGGATTGGCACTGGCCTTAGTTGAGGTCCCATCTTCATCATCATTCTGTTAATAGTAAGTGCACAATAATCAGTTGAAATGCAATCAAATAAGAGTCCTACAGTCCTGACCACCTTTTCTTAATAAAACTCATGGATGAAACGGAAAGATGTCAAAGATCTTTTAAAAAATCTTTTTTAATGGCCTAATTTACTGATAAACCTTAAGATTATAATATAAGCCATGGTTTTTATATTGATTTTAGCCTTTGGATTTCTCTCATCAGATGTTGGCCCCACACCTCATGAAAGGCATCTAGCATAAAGAAAGAAAAACAATATTTTTATGTACAATAATATAGTGGTTGTACTTGAGGTTTCCAAGTACAAATCTGTAATGAATGAAAGCATATTTATGCCAAGACTTTTCATGTAACTTCTATCTGAGTTTAATCATATGGATTTTCACTTGTAGTCAAATGTGATTCTGGTTAGTTTAATTGAATGCATCACTAAAGAGACAGTCAAAAATTTAAGTGTTGTTCCTTATTTCAGTTCCAGTTATTCTATGCAAAATATACAGTACTTTCTGCATTAAGACTGTTGAATTTGCATCTTGTTTAAACTTAGTAGAAGTGGCAACTGATCATTAGAGATGTTCAGTACCGCAATGAGCCTGGTTTCAGCTGTAGCAAATACTCCTACAGTGTCTGTCTAGTGTCTTGCTAATAAATATTTTGCTTATGCAAAACAGTTTTTCATGTCTTCCATGATTGCCACGTTCCATTAATGACAACGTATCAGGAGGGGTTTTGGTTGAAAAATATCACTTGAAGAGAGAAATACTGTGTGTATATATATACACACACACACACACACACACACACACACACACACACACACATGTATAACATCTGTTTAACTGGCTGCATGTCAGACCTCCTGCTGTTTTTTTAAATGCGTCCCATGTGCATAATGCCTATCCTGATAGAAATCTGATACTTAACACGTATGAAATGACCAAGTGTAAACACCAGGGGTCTCATTTATCAAAGCATGCACAGAACAAGCTCTAGTTCTGTGTGCAAAACCACCAGTACGCAGTAGAAATTGCCACATATCACAAGTGTGGGATTTCTGCATCAGCTTGGTCAGGAGTGGTTAAAAATACATGCATCCTTGTGCATAAGAAGAACTTGATGAACGTGTTTATGTAGAAATGCGTACTGGATATGCATGGTTTACACACAAAACTATTCTGTATCAAGAATCCTTAAGGCATAGTTATTAATACAGGCATTATCATTAATATTCATTTTATTATTATTTATAGAGATATAACTTATAGATCCTGAAACAGTATATCCCATATTACCTTAAGATAGCTGCATGTTTTTGTGGCTACACTTTTCCTTAAACATATATACAGAGTTGTTAAAATATTTATGAACCTTAAATATGCATGGCATAAACACCCACTGAACCAACAAAATTCATCTCGTCTTCCCAGGAAACTACTTCAGACTGTTTTTATAAACATATTTAAATCTACTGTATTCATTTATGGAAACACACTCACCTTAAAATATTGGAAGCGAAAGGCATCATTCTTATGTTTCAGGAAATAATATGCCACACCAGCAATAATGCCTCCAATAAAAATAACGGTCAAAATGGCGGTCACAGTGGGTGCGCTGGACTGCGAGTAGACAGTTGAAGGAGTTGGAGGGGTCACCTGGAAATAATCAAGACATATACACACACACACAAAAACCTTCAGCTCAGAGCAATACCAATTCATTTCCATTCCTATAAATGGGCTCCATAAATAACGAAGATAATGTAATAAATGAAGAGAAATTCCAATAATGTCTTCGTTATTGTTCCCTCTAAAAACCATGTGCTAAAATATGATTCTTTTATTCCAAACCTTTTTAAAACCACCAGTCTTCTATGTTAATGAGAACTTAGCATTTAAAGTAAAAGTAGTGTACCAATAGCCCTTAACCATTAACCTTTAACTGCTCAGCTGTGGGCTTGAATTGGATTCTGTGTCACTTACTTATCATGAATCTGCATAATGAATAACTGTACTGTAGTGCATGGACATTCAACTAAAACTGGAATAGCAGGTCATAGACAAAAGTCATTTCTAAAGAACACTCACAATGACAGGAGGCGCTTTTAGCGGTCCTTCAATGATGTGGATCAGGCCATTAGTGGCTGGAATATCCCAGATTAATATTGTCCGTTTATTGATCGATTTTATTGGTGCAGAATCCTGTAGGAATAAACCAGAATTAACAATAAGTTTTTCAGTTTTTAATATTTGAACTAATCTATGAATTGTCCTTGTGTCTGTAGGGTTTCATCCAGGTTGTCCCGTTTCATCCCACTTGAGGTGTGCATCGGGATTGGGATCCTGCAGGACCCAGCAAAAAATTCATAGGAACCTGGAGTTCAGATATGAAGCTCATGGGACAAAGACAAGCCAGATTCCTTAACATGAGAGCATACACTCACCATCCATTTTATTAGAAACACTTGTACATTTGCTGAAGTTATCCAATCAGCCAAATCACGTGGTAGTAGCACAATACATAAAATCATGCTGGAAAAAGAGAAAGTGATTTCAAGTGATCATCAAAACTGTCCAATTTTGATGAGCCTGTGCCTCAGATTCCCAATGTGGCCTTCTGCTATTGTAGTTCATCCACCTTAAGGTTGATGCTTTGTGCATGATGAGATGCTTTTCTGCTCACCACGGTTGTAAGTAGTGATTATTTGAGTTTCTATATCCTTCCTGGCAGCTCAAACCAATCTGGCCATTTTCCTCTGACTTCTCCAATCAACAAGGCGTTTTCACCCACAGAACTGTCGTTCACTCAATGTTTTTTGTTTTTTTGCACCATTCTGTGTAAACACTAGGGACTGTTGTGTGTGAAACTCCCTAGAAATCAGCAGTATCTGAAATACTCAAACCAGCCCATCTGGTACCAACAACCATGCCACGATCAAAGTTCAGAGCCACAGTTTCTCTTCATTCTGGTGTTTGAAGTGAACTTTAACTGAAGCTCTTGATCTGTATCGGCATGATTTTTCGCATTGAGATTGGCTGATTAGATAACTGTGGGTATGTCCAGGAGTTCCTAATAAAGTGGATGGTGAGTGTATATGGTGTTCGAGCAGCACTGGGTGATGCATTTACTATTTTCATTCATTCATCATCATCACCCTGAACTGCTGCAAGAAGAGTCACAGTGGGTTAAATGACTGATTTCTTTATATTTTGAGAAACCGGGCCAACTAAGTTTGTCAGAAAATATTGTGGTCAGGTGCAAACAATAATAATTTGTGGGATTGGACAAACTGTCTGTGGGAATGGGTGGGATTGGTCAAGAGTGAACGAAAGAATGGGCAGTATTGATCAGAATTCCTTCAGGAGTTGGTCGGGAATGAGATTAAACAGTTCTTTGCAAACCGCTACCTCCCAAAAACATGCCATGTAGATTAGCTATGTTAAATTGCACCTATGTGTAAATGAGTGTGTGAATGTGTGTGCACATGGTGCCCTATTATGGACTTGCATCCTACTAAGGGTGTGTCCCCGCCTCTCACCAAGTGTTCCTAGAATAGGCTCTGGATCCACAGTAACCCTTATGATAAAGCTGTTACTAAAGATAAATAAATGAATGAATAATACATATGACATATATGACAAATAATACATATCTCATTAAAATGAAATTCTGAAAAAAAAATTAGGCTGGTACTAAACTATATGTCATTGAATATTTGCTAATTTTATACAAACAATGCCTAATACAGTTTTGGCTTTCTTCAGTAGGAGGCTAGCTAAGTTAGCTTGTTCCCATGGTAACTTCAACTTAACTGCATGTTGCCAGCACTAAAAGTAAATAAACTGTATGTTTGAAATGACCAGTTTGCTTTTTGTACTTGTGATTCTGCGTGTGCATTCTTACAGGATAATACTGCAAGAACATTCCTCTCAGAATTCCTTACATTCTTGGTACTGAGAAACAGCCTTCATGCTTAAGTCGTTTGCCCTGGTATTTCCTCGAGGGCTTAGCCTGCCTGTTTTTGACTTTGAGTATCAGAATTGTGCATGATGATCCTGTCTGACTGCACTCTGAGTCATGCTATAGACTCTGGTTCTTGAAAAAGCTTAAGTCTTTCGTTCAACTGCCTCTGGCTCCTGTGAGTTACAAAGTGGCATCTTAAAAATAACTTAAGACCTTCTTTATTATTAAGTCATCAAAACTATCAAATACATAAGGGATTATGCACTGACCAAAATGTTCAATCAAAACTCGTATCCATCTTCAAAGAACAGCCTAAGCTGTTCCTTGTCTTGAAGTTCTCACATGTGGAATTTATTGTTTTGTTAAAAATAGGCATTAACACCATTATAATTTGTTGCCTCCCTAATGACATTCAGGCTAGCTGGAGTGAGTGTATCAAACATACATACACTATATGGCCAAAAATATGTTGACACCTGACCATCACAGCTATATGACCTTGTTGGACTTCCCATTCCGAAACCATGGCATTGTGCCTGACAAGAAGGTCTGGCTCAAAATGAACATTCCAAAGGTGTTCAGTGGGGTTGAGGTCAGCTCTCTGCAGATCCCTAGAGTTCCTCCAAACCAAACTCTTCAAACCGTATCTGTATGGACCTCGTTTTGTGCACAAGGGCACAGTCATGCTGGAACAGGAAAGGGCCTTCCCTAACCTGCTGCCACAAAGTAGGAAGCGTACAGATGTTTAAAATGTCTTTGTATTCTGTAGCATTAACATCACCCTTTACAGGATCTAAGGGGCCCAAACTCTGAAAAACAAACCATTACCCCTCCTCCACCAAACTTTACTGCTGGCACTATGCATTCCAGTAGGTAGAGTTCTCTTGGCATCTGCCAAAACCAGATTCGTCCATAAGACTGCCAGATAGTGAAGTGTGATTCATCACGCCAGGGAACACATTTCCTTTACACCACTCCAGCCAACACTTGGCACTGTGCATAGTGATCTTAGGCTTGTGTGTAGCTGCTCAGCCATGGAAACACATTTTATGAAGATCCCAGCGCACAGTTCTTGTGCTGATGTTGCTTCCAGAGGCAGTTTGGCGCTCTGTAGTGAGTGATGCAACAGAGGAGGATACTGCTGCACTATGTGCTTTAGCACTATGTGGCACCACTCTGTGAATTTGTGTTGTCTATCACATCGTGCCTGAGCTACTGTTGCGCTTACATCCTTTCATTTCACAATAACAGAACTTACCAGTTGACGAGGGCGGAGCTAGCAGGGGTGAAATTCCATGAACTGACTTGTGGCAAAGGTGGCATCCTATGACAGTGCCACATTTAATGTCACTGAGCTGTTCAGTAGGACCCATTCTGCTGCTAATGTTTGTCTTTGTGCTTGATTATATGAATCTGCTAGCATTGGGTATAGCTGGAACACCTGAACACAATCATTACTTTCGACTTTATTTCTGGCCATATAGTGCATTAAGTGTATTTTTTTTTTTTTTTTTTTATCAGACTTTATATGTGGATCCCCTCTAAATGGATCCCATCAACAGCCAATGAAAACTGTTAGGATTAAAAAAAAAAGTAAATGCAGGAACTAGATTAACAAAGTCATTCACACTGCAGTGGAGCGCCTCAATAGAAACTCCTCAAACTTTGGTGGAACAATGCAGTATGTTCCTAAACAACGTCAATTCACACAACTACCAAAACCATACAAGTTTTGTCTTTGTGAGTTTCATTGGCACTAAACACAGCTGCAAGCTGTGGCATCTCCAGATTGCGTGTCCTAATAACATGCAAGTTAGGTAATATGACTCCTAATCATTACTGTGTGATAGATTATAAAAATATATGTGGGAAAAAGTGCAATGTCCAGTCTTTTAAAAATTAGTTTAGACTGTATATTCAAGGCTTTAGATATAAATTTTAACAACAAACCTTTAACCAAACATTAAAAACATACATTCAATCATGTGTGTGCTCATTATTAATTACTGGTACGATATATTGTTCTTTCAGTAAAAACTTTTTTCTTTTTTTTTTCTTTTTTGCAATCAACAACAACAAAAAAAACATTAAATTTGCACCTACCTCAGCTTGTGTTTGGTTGTCTGTTGCTATTACGACTTTAAGATTATAGCCCAGCCGAGATGGAATTGCTGTATTGTGCTTCAGATCTTCATAGTAGTGAAGGCTGTTGTTTGAGCATACGTGATATTCCATATCCCTCAATGACAGAGTCTGAAAATATTGTGGATAAGCAGGTTATAAGTAAGTACAGTGCTGTGAAAAAGTATTTCCTGATTTCTTCTGTTTTTGTGTATATCTCATACTAAATAGTTTTAGATCTTCAAACAAAATA
>JANDJT010000114.1:16994674-17004968 GCA_024331685.1 Stegophilus panzeri
TATGAGACCAGTTACTGTGAAACAACTTGTTGAAATGGAGAGAATAAAGTTTTTATTTGCATTTCCTTCAGAATTCTGGAACTAATTATTAATTTAAAAGAAGGTATAAAAGGCAGAACTATCGGTATCGGTTATTGGTATTGGCCAATATTACTCTGAATAATCGGTTATCGGTATCGGCTGAGAAATTTTGTGTTAGTGCATCTCTATTTAATAGCTAATTAAGTAGCTAATTTGATTTATTTGATTGTATAGAATGTTTTTTGTTTATTTATAGAAATTTTGTGCCATTTATAATATTTCAGATTTCATAAAAGCCTTTCTTTGCTTTACATGCAAAGAAAAACAAAAATGTTGCATAAAAATAGACAAAAAAGCTAAGTAGCTTGCACACAGAATGATTTTTGAAAATGACAAATAAGCCATGCTGTGTTTGTTACACTTGAACATAAAAAATGTGTATGGTAAACCAAACTAAGAATGACTGAATATATACTTACAGAGTACACAGTGCCATAGGGGCAAGATGGTGGATACAAACAAGATCCACAACGACCCTATTACATACAATAAAATAAATACAAGCACACACTACTATTTTAATGTTTATATGACTTATAATGCATTTTAATACAGTAACATTTAAAGGGCATTTTTACACTGATCTCTTACTTTAATCTCTGTATTTGAAAAGTCATCACAGTGTGCTCCTATATTTGGGGGCTCTAGAATCTGGTCAATTCCATGGGCCACTCCCGAAAGGAATTGCAGATTGCGTTCTATAATCTTTGCATCATTTCCATTGATTAATATATCCCCCTATTAAAGAAAAGATCAATAAATTCAGAATTCCACATACACACAGCATACATAATGAATTCTAAACACACCATTGTCAAATGGAAGCAGTATATTATAATAAAATGATTTGTTTTAATCTATTACATCACCTGAATTATGCTTAAAATTTCTGAGCATATGACATATTCAAATTACATTATATTTGCTTTCTGATTAAAATAAATGTAGAAATTTAGGAAGTGTAAAAGATATAATTAAAGCTGCAAGCAGCATTTTTGGGGGCCAAGCACCCAGACTCGGTGAGCTGCACATTCACATATGCGCTACAATTGTTGCACAAGCAATCACAGGAAAGCAGAGCCATAACTATAGGCAAAGGGATTCAAGAATGATTTGTAGTTTCATGCATTTTCTTATGGGAGAACAGTTTTGAATATCAGAGTTTGATAACGTTTGTTTAGATAGGTCTCAAGATGATGTGAGGCAAATTTTTTCACATGGTTGTATATATATTAATTTTCTTAAAAACAATTTAACAATTTAACATAAATATTTTCCTCAAATGTGTTTAAACTGTGTAAATTAGTAAGAAAACACCCAGTATGACTAAAATTACATTGTAATTGCACAAAGTGAACACAGTAAAGTCATTTTGATACTAGTATGTGCATCATAATGCGATTAACTTGTCAAATAAGAAAAAAGTTAGAACTCACAGTTAAATCTTGGCTGCAACTGAAAGTCAGCGATGATCCGTACATCGTTCGGACAGTTTTTTCTACCGGCAGGGCAATAGCAACTGTCTGTAATAACACAAAGTATGAAAACATTAATTAGTAATACCTTAATTGTTGTAATTTCTTTCATGCCTGAAGATGGAGCATGATGATGTTAAAAATCCAACCTGACAACACTGACACAGCACAGACTCAGCACTGATTGACCATTACAGGATTGTCAAGGCAACTCACATCAGCTCAAGCACATCAGAACCAAGTATCAGTAACTTTTTCTCCCCAGATTCAATAATTATGGGTTTTAAACAAAAAATCCTACATGCTGTGGCTTTAATTACTGTACTTTAGCTGTGATCTGCTTAGATTAAAACTGCTTTTCATCTCTAACACCAACATGTAAAAACAATTTTTAAACAATTTTCCACCTACGTTAAATTTTGCCCCCAGCCAAGACATGTTTGCTGTTTTATATGTTTTGCATTAATGCTACAATGCTAATGTATGTACAGTAAGTAACAAGTGTGTAAAAAGTCAATTTCCATAATCCAGTTATTTATATTCCACATACTGTACAGTAATGCCACACAGACTTATAAAAGCGGTTTAGGACACAATGTAACTTACTGTAATCCATAAAAAAAAAATTAAAAAATGAACAAAACTTTACTAGGTATTCAAATGTTCTAACATTACAGCCATCTTGGAATCACTTTTTTCCTTAGTATAATTTGGTATTATTCCACCTTTAGTTTGAAGACTAATTGTAGAGCAAAGCTTGAAGTTATGCAGATGATAAATTGGTTCCACTTTGAATCTGTAAATCTGTAAATTCAGATCAATCCTGTACTTTACAAAATAGTTTATATGAAATTACAAAGCTTAACAAATGTGCGTGTGTCCATGGAAAAAGATTTTGGGTGAGAAACACTTAATTAGTTCATTACCAAACACTTATAACTCCAGTGTAAAACACCAAAAGTTTCACCTGATCAACAACTTTTGGTGTATAGCAAAAATTATGTAATTAAATTACATTTAATTACTTCCAATCAATGCCCAATTGGTATATGTAACTTATTTAAAAGGGTCACTTACTCGCTGGTCACGAATTATGTGAAATTTCAAGTAGGCCTGCAGCTTGTCAAGATGATCTTCACTGTACAGCCAGTTCTTCTGCTTCTGTGTTAGACTATTGAACGCTTTATCAGTAGGCCAGAACATGGTGAAAGGATAAAAGTCTCTATGCTGCAGCATATCCATCAAGTTGGCTTTCTGGCACCAAACAAATGTTCAGTCAATTAGGTAAGTGAATACAATATCAATATTTAATACACATCACAGATATGTAGGGGGTGTGATTATTTTAAAGTCAAATCAAAACTCAAACGTGTACTTACAAATTTAAATTTTTTACATTTTCTTTTCCAACAGTCCTAATTTAACATTTTTCCATTTAAAACAGAGATGTTCTTAAAATTATGTGAACTCAGTTTGTGATATAGCAAATTGGGCTCAAAGAATGAACCTAATCACACTTGATATGCAAATGATGTCAGTGTGTTATGCATAAACTTTTAGCCACATAACCTACTTGCTAAGCCAGCGAGGTAGCTAAATTCACTAATGTTTATGATATACAAAACTGTAAATCCAACGTGTGTCTATTTATGGCACATTCAAGCTAACTTACTGACTGGCTACCTATTTGAGAAGGCAGGAAGACAGTTTGCATATTCATTGTTCCTGGCACCTGGAGCCAAGATATGGAGTTGTTTATAGGCTATTTTAAGAGCTTCTTGGGCATACTGAAAGTATTCTTCTAGTGCCTTCTGAAAGTATTGGAGCTGCAAGTCCAACTCTTTTTTTTCTACAGTATATACATCTACATCTTTTGATAGTTACATCTAGATGTATATATCAGGAAATGAAAGCTTAAATTATGATCTCAAACCCGAATGTGTTCACTGTATAGCAAAAGCAAAAGAATTTGCCCTGCTGTTCCAATACTTTCAGAGGGGACTGTATATATTAAATAATTATTATTTTTTAATTGTTTATGCATTATTACATGTTCACAGACACATAAAAATAACCTTTTGGACCAGGTACTATCAATAACATAGATTAAAGTTATTTTAAAGAATAACCAGAGGCATTTATGGCCTAACAAGGGTACTTCAAGCAGTGCACCTACCTGTACCAACTTGCCAAACATGGTATATCCATATGCTTCTGCTGCATTAGTAACATTCAACTGAAATATAAATATAGACAGAAATACTGACTTTCTTTATGAACTGAAGTGATGATTTATATATGTAGTAAAAATTTTCATTTTTAAATGAAAGACAGAATCTCTTTCCGCAGAGTGTATGTATGTATGTATGTATGTATGTATGTATGTATGTATGTATGTATGTGTTTAGACTGTTCTCTTATTACCAGCTAGTTAGCTTTCCTTTTTTTTTCTTTTTTTTTTTTACATAAACTATTGTACTTGTAATCATATTTTTTTTTTTTTACTTAGCTTGATTTATTTAGTTTAGTTTCAGTATTTAGTTTCTGTCCCTCTTCTTCTAACAACCATTTTGCATTTGCTTCTGGTCAGTTGCTGGCACATTGTATTACTATAAAATCTTGAATAGCTAGATGCTTAAGTTGAAGTCTGCCTCACTTGTGATTCATTCTAGATAAAAATGTCTTCCAAATGAAAACATAAAATGAATAAGACAAAAATACATACAGACACTTCAACCCCCTCAGTTTCGTTCTTCAGTTCAAATGGGATGAGGACTTTATCTATGAAATGTATGACTCCATTAGAGCATTCATAGTCACTAGTAATTATTTTTGTATCGCCGTTAATGTACATAGCACCCTGTGAAAATGAGATAAAAATGAGATATAAATTTAAGTTAAAAACTAAGAGAGATAACTTTAGTTAAGGTCTAATTCATATATGCAGTACTTGGTTATGTTGACATTTATGTCAGTTATTTGGTTCAGCTGTTAAAGGCTTACATCTCGTACGCTGAAATACAAAACATGCCCAGAAGCAGTGACCACACGTCTGTTAGATTTAAGTTCTGATTCAGATAGTTCTTCACAGCCCACAATGTGGTATCGCAACAGATCTGGGCTGCGGTTTTTACGCACCCATAGATCAATCTGTTTGGGGAAAAAAGAACAAAATATATCAAAATCATTTAGGTATATCAAGCTATAATCTAGAGCAGAGGTAGTGAAATAAAATGTATCCAAATAAGGTCTTGTTAAGTAGGTGTGGATAAGTAATTAACATGACTGAATACTTTCAATGATTAGTTCATTCGCATAAATAAAACAATTCAAAGTGGTTAAGTTTTGTATCTCTGTGCTGTTAACGTTACCACTTTGGTTATTAAACCACCCCAAAAACAGGTTCAGCTGTGCATTCCTATACCAGGAGGCCACACAAATATTTAACCAATATGTGATTACAAATATCAAACTTGTGCAAGAACCAACTTCAGGTTTTTTTTTTTTCTTTAAAAAAATGTAAAAATAAAAAAATAAAAAATAAAAAGACATACCGAGTAGTTTCCAACGTAATCTCCATGAGGTACAAATACGGTGAATGGTCCTCTACTGTACAAATCCCTGACTCCTGATTCCTATACAAAACCAAAGATTAGATGTAATTCAAAACTTAGTTACGTTATCAATTATTAAACAAATATTAGACATATTAAGAAACTGTATAGAATGATTTGATACTTACTCCAAGCTTTCGCCGGAACCAGCTAGCAGCTGATTTGTGAAGAAGCTCCTGCCTCAAGCAATAAAGATATTCATTTTTAAAGGGCATGAAAAAAAAAATTCTGCCCAAATTAATGATTGCTTACTCATAACCATTATTATCAGAGTTTCCTATTTGTGTTGTCTCTTTAACAGAGAATACTCACTCTACTGACAGTGCCCATACACTGTATACCATTTCCTTTGTAGTTATATCGACATGTGCAGTTCCTCTCACCCGGGTCGGTGTATTTACACACAGCATTGGGGCTGCAGCCTCCGTTGTCCTGGATAATAATTAAAACAACCTAGTGGCATATTGTTCATTCCCTAGACAACCTGAATAGCAGGCATTATTTGTTTCTCTTGGATTTATGTTACATTTTTTAACTTACATGAAATGGGCTGTAATAATAGTGTAATATATGTGTTTTCATTCAGTCTAAATGCAGATAAATGGAGGTCCTTGTAATACACAGTTATATAATAAATTTCTTACTTAAATAAGAGCACAAAATAACTCCAGTGACATGGTAGTGAACATTAGCAACAGGCAACTTGCATGTCTAAATCTTAATAAATATTTGAGTTATGAATAACATGAGGCTAAACATTCAGATTAAGAGTGATCTCATTAATGAGTCTGTTTTAAAATATTCCTGCAGTTTTCCTAATTGCATCTTTTAAGTCTTAATTTAATATTTAATGTCCTCCTTGAAATCCTCCCCTGTTTAGTCATAAACAGATACTGTAATGTACTGTGTCAGGTGGCTGAGATGGCTACAGTTGCAAGTACATGCTTTTATTAAAAGACAGGCAACAAATTACCAAATTGTGAGACAAAACGAAGTCAACAACAGGCAGAGAATCAGGCGATAAACTAAAAGACTGAATGGAAACCAAAAGATGATCATAAACCAGTATATTGTGAACAGTCAACAAAAGCTTTGTATGTCAGGCAATAAACACTGAGCAATACTTTGTGGTGAGTGAGAGTTTGAGATACAGTCAGGTCTAGAAGTATTTGGACAGCACTTCAATCACATCTTGATTGCTTCATTTCAAATACATTGTGGTGGTGTACATAGGCAAAATTATGAAAATTGTATCACTGTCCAAATACTTACAGACCTGACTGTAGTGTTTAAGTGTGGTTGAGTCCTTGTGTGCTTGATCAGTAATCGAGAGAGTGTGAACGTTACAATCAGTGTGAGCCTAACTAGTGTAGTCTGTGGCATCCATGTTTGTAGGCCGAGGTGTGTTCTGGGAAATGGAGTTTTTGCTGGGTCCAGTGTTGACGTGACATACTGAAACTTATTGGACTGTATAGTTATCTTGCCCTAAATTTCTCATGCTGTTTCACTCCAAATGTTATGCTTTGTGCTCATACTTAAGCAGTAATTCTTTATGGACTTCACATTGCATGCCATAAAATATTAAAAAGTTCTCAACAATCGTCCAAGGACAAATTATGAGTTTTAATCAATACAAAACCAAACGCAAACAAAAATTATTTATTTGTTGTATTACTTTTATACATTACTAACCTCACTGAGGTCCTGACTAATTAAAAGCCTTTATTATGCCTGAAATATATTTGCATCACATACCTTTAGGCAGGGATTTATCGGTATGCAGAGATTTCTTTGTGAAGCATAGCCTGGTTTACAAACACATGCCGCCTGCAATATGATAATATACGAGTTCAGCAAAACAGTTCTTCAATAATTAACAGTAAAAGAAGGTCCTGAATTAGTAAGAATTTTATATAAGTAAAACAAATAAAAACTTTATAACACCCAAATAAACATGCAAGATGCTTTACTAACAGGATCTGTGAAGGATTACATCTTTCAAAACAATCTCACATCTCGTCTTTGCATGTTTGCATAATGAATATGCAATTTGAGGCATTTTTAAATAAACATGCCAAATGCAGGGGGTGTCAAGGTACATTTTACACTACCAAATCAAATTACCAACTATGAATTCGATTGGTACAGTGACTACAGGAGCAAATTATTATGACCAACAGGCTAGTATTAAACTTATGGAAGGCCATTCTGCCAGATGAAGACAAATTAAAACCATTTACCATGTCTTAATAATGAGAAAGTTTACAAAAAATGATATCTTAGTAAAATAACCAGAAAGGGCTGTATTCAAAGTTGACAACTTCATTGTGAAAGTGACATCAATATTTCTGCAAGGAAAATTCAGACAATAGGTACTTAACTTGAATTTCTGTGTGGCTCATTTAGAAAGAGTAAAGCTTTGGCAGAGTGAAAAATCTAATCGAATTTATGAGTTGCAGTAAAAGTCACTAAAAAGGTCATGAAAATAATCAATTCTTTCATGCTTTCATTATGCTATTTTGGGTTTTAGAATTAATGAATTGTATCCATCTGTTGGTGCTCTTCTCGAAATAAATCATACCCATGGTATATACATGCTATATAATATTCAAAACTGAATATAAGTATTGTCTCCAATTTACATGCGCACTCCAATCTCATTCCATGCACATGAAATAAAGACCAAATTGTGTCTAACTGAGACATATTCCTCAGTCTATGTACATAAATATTATAAGTGTAAGTGTGTAGTTACATATTTTAAATATTGTAATAATACTGTTAGGCCAAATTCAAGAGCTGTTTAGGATGTGCCCAGGCCTGCCAAGTGTCCATTGAGGCTTCTCAAGCACTATGTGAAATAGCTGTAACAAAAAGTAGGGTCTAGTCAATCATGCCCTAAGTGTTTTTCATAGTTTGCCTCATTAACATTAGAGTTTTGTTAAAATAATTACAATATTTGTAATATGAACAATTATATTTTGTTAATATATTTATCCAATGTTTTTGAGCCACCTACAGACATTCTATCTTAAATTCTAACCAATACTTTAGGAATGTAAATTGTATTAAAATGTTAAATGTATTAATGGCATAATAGTGATGATGTTTAATAAGTAATACTATTTACTGTGTTTGGTCCAGTTTTGATGCAATCTTTCCCCACAGAACATCCTCCGTTATTAACTAGACAGGGGTCCATCTCTGTTAAACAAAAACACAGAGAAAAAAAAATCAGGATTTGGGTAAAAAATAAACTGTGGTTCCAAACTAAGGTAAATATGAGAACACTGATAACTTTATTATTGTGTCTAGAGTACCTTTATGCTCAAATGTACTGTATCTATAAATGATATTGAAATTACATAAGCTACTGTGTGTTATTTCTGTTATTATGGGTTTCTGTTATTTTGTCTACCTCCTTTATATACATTAAATGACCAAAGGTATGTGGACACATGATCGTCACATCCACATGTGCTTTTTTAACATCCCATTCCAGATTTAGTCGCCCCCTTTTCCTGTTATAACAACTTCCATTCGTCTGGGAAGGCTTTCCTCTAAATTTTGCAGTCAGTGTTCCAGTTCATCCAGTGGGGTTCAGATCAGGGATCTGTGCAGACCACTTGAGTTCTTCAACACCAACCTTCTTCCCCAAACTGTTGACACTAAGCTTGAAGCACACGATTGTATAAGCTGTCTTTGAAGGCTGTAGCATTACTATCTCCCTTCGCTGGAACTAAGGGCCCCAAACCTTTTCCAGCATGACAATGTGCCTGTGCACAAGCAAGCTCTATGAAGGCATGGTTTGCCAAGGTTGGTGTGGAAGAACTCAAGTGGTCTGCACAGATGGGAATTTGGGATGAACCAGAACACTGACTGCAAAATTTAGAGGAAAGCTTTCCCTGAAGAATGGAGGTTGTTATAACAGGAAAAGGGGGACGAAATCTGGAATGGGATGTGCGGGCATATGGTGTATGCTATTTAGTTTTACAAGTCAAATTAATGTACCAGACATTTTGATTACATAATACATAGGAGACATAGGAGATGTCCGTTATATTCTTGTATGAGGACACCATTAGTGTAAATACAGTCAAAATTTGATACTATGAAATTTGTTTTAATGTAACAATGATTTGCCTAATAATGGTTTAAAATTGTTCTACATTTATACTTCAATATTACCTTTTGTACTAAAAAAAGAATAGCGTGGTTATACACTGAATTACTCATAGGCTAAACTTGTTGTGCTGCTGCTTTTAGTTACAACTGACTCTCTCAATGTTTTACACTTTACATTGTGTGCTTTACCCCAAGATCAGTCAAACTACTGACATTAACACCTTTCCTCATGCACTACCTACAGGTATTAATACACCACAGATGTGCTAACAGACTGAAGACAAAAAATTACAAGTGTCAATAGTGGAGGAGGATGTGATTACAAAATGTTGACCTTTGGCATAATAACAGAGAATGGAGATAATGGCTCACTGCTAACTTTTTAAGTCAAGACACATAATTAGACATAAGGAGCTAGTCTGAGGATTTACAAAACTAAGAATGTCAGAATGTAAACTGGTTCAAAACAATGCTGCCATAAATGACAATAATAAAATCTACTCAACCAACTATGAGAGGAATAAGAGCAGTGGAAAGCTCAGGGTCTTTTGCATATTCTCCAATATTGGTGATATTTTCAAATCTCATACCTAGACACACCGTTCCATCTCCAGTGTAGTCTTTCTTACATGTGCAGCTCCTTTCTCCAGGTGAGATTTTTGTGCATGTTGCATGTTCTGAGCAGCCACCATTATTGGTGGCACACAAGTCAGTTTCTGTAAAAAATAGATCCGGTCAAAATGTTAATCATGGTTCTGAATCAAATCTCATCACAAGTTGTAATCAAGAATGCAATCCAGACAGTGAGTATATATAATGGTTTAGGCTTGTATTTATGCATTTGCCATTGTATCACTTAATTAGGAAAAATAAATGACATTTATATGTACGGTGCATCCGGAAAGTATTCACAGTGCTTCACCTTTTCCACATTTTGTTATGTTACAGCCTTATTCCAAAATGGATTAAATTCATTATTTTCCTCAAAATTCTACAAAC
>JANDJT010000114.1:17039101-17051168 GCA_024331685.1 Stegophilus panzeri
ATCTTGTCATACCAGTATGTAATACAGTACATTTGTTATAGAGGCATTATATATCTTCTATAACATATAAAATGTACCTCTTCTTGACTTCCGGGTGGACATTGTGATTCAGAAATGTAGTGGCACATTACACATGGACTCTGCAAACAAGGTTTTAAACAGTTTTAAAAACAAAATATACACGTGAGGTGTTGTATCAGCACAATCAATATATTTCTATTTCTAAAGATTTTTATTCTGCAAAGGTTTCTTTTGTGCACTTTAACAATCGGCTCTTTGCTGTCTAATATTATAGGTGCAACAATAACCATACAGCCCAATACCATGGATTTTAATACATCATAGTTGTAATATTTCAATTTATTAATGAACGTTAAAGATATTAACATTAGCATATTAAAGAAAGATTACATATTACATTACATATTAAAGAAAGAAAAACATGAAGAGGCTGAAGAGGTTTAGCATCATCACCTCACAGCCTAACTACAGGAGTTTCCCAGGGGTCAGTAACTGGTCCGTAATTTTTCTCCTTATACAATACATCCCTTGGTTCATTGATTAGTCCACATGGCTTCTCTTACCACTACTATGCTGATGATAAAAAGTCTAGTCGTTGTTTATATTTTCTGCACTACACTCTCAGAAATAAAGGCGCCAAACTGTATTTTTCCTTGCAGCTGGGGTAGTACCCTCTACATTACATCTTTTGTACCTTTATTATATCAAATGGATTATATAAAAGTGAATATACTCATCTTTAAAAATATGTTTGTACATTTTTATTTATAAGAGTGCGTAGTGTAATAGAGAATGTAGTATTTATTATAACAGCTTATAATAGCAACTACAGCAACAGTGCAAGGGTTCAATATAATTATTCAGTTATACATTTTATTATGCAGAATAAAGGGTCTACCCTTTTGTGCATGTTATATCAACTTATCCCAAATTCACCTACATACCATAATGATGGTGGTCACATTAACATCACAGCGATGTGGCATGATCGGAATGATGGATGGTGGCACAAGAAGTCCATCAATCATGTGAATGATTCCATTGGATGCAACAATATCTTTCACTTCAAGAGGGATTCCTTTTTCAGTGAGCAACACTCTTCCCTGAGGGCGAAGGAGGAGAAAACCAATCAGGATGTTGGAATCCACATTTGTGATATGATATATCGCCACATTCAGTATCATCACTACCCTATTCAGGACATTTTCTGGGCAGCATTCGTTATCTTGAGATAAGGCCTGTTCTGTTTGGAAGGTAGGTTATGTGTTATATCTTATTGTAGTATTGTAATAAAGTATTGCATGTATTTTTTTTATTAAGTTGATAGTCTAGTGAGAAATTTTGACATGCTTTACACATGCATGACTTGTGGTGTGTGATCAGTCTTTCACATGTAGGGCATGTGCTTTTATTTTTCACTTGTGATGACATATTGATTGTAACATTGATTGTACAATATACATGATTGTTCTATAATGGACATGCAGTATAAATACTGTATCTTGATAAGTGCAGTTATCATGATTTCACATTTAAATTGCACATGTCTAGTGAAGAACAACCCTAAACAGATGCAGTGACTTACATCACCAGTGACATTGATCATTATGACCTGATTAGCCATGGTTCGGATCTCTGTCATGCTAGCCAGCTGGTCCACAGTTACCTACAAAAACGTACATATGCAGCATATATACATAATATAATAACCCAAGAATATTTGTTCATGCAACTTAAAGCAATAGCTCAACAAAAAATCAATAATGCGCATATTTCCCTTTACTACAGCCAAAAGTTTTTTGGTGTCTGACATTTGCTTGTTTAGTTTTGCTCTAAAGATATGAAGCTAAAGTAACTAATAAGTCTAGTTCTATGAAACTTGCTTACATTAGTATAATTTTTAATCTCATCTACTTCTTCAGACATAAACAAAAACACAACTTAAACAAAACATCACTGTGTAGCAAATCACTAACTTCCTGGACAACCAGAATCACTTTTTTGAATTACTTCAATTCAGTATTATTCCACCCAGTAGATCTCAAAATTTGAAGGCAGAATTCTGCCAGAAAGCCTGAAATTGTGTGGATTATAATAGATTCTCTTTACAGTGTACACACTGATTATGCATGCGGTTTTACAAAAGAGTCTATTTAGAAATGAGAGTACTTTAACACCATTTGAAACAGGTGTATTAAGATTTCGGAATGTATTTAAAGAAAAGATTTTGGGTGAGATGGACCGGCTTCAATGCTCTAGTTCAAAACTAAAGAAGATGAAGGTCAGACACTAAACTCATCTGGAATACATCTGGGGTCAATAAAAAAAATGTTTACATTGGATTTCACAATCAAAAACCTTGACAGTATTAAAAACTAAAATGCAAACAGAGCCTTACTGCTGCTTGAGAGAACATATGGTGCCTCAGAAGCTCCTGAAGTTTGTGCTTGGCCTTTGGGAGAGAAAGATATACGTTGAGCAATGAAAATAATCAAATATTGGCATGAACTGAAAAAAATCGTATACAGATGTGGCCTTTAAGAATGCATGTTTTTTCACACGGTTTCATGCTCTCCGTCACGTGTGATCACGTGGCACCCCGCAGGCACGTTTCTTAGAATTTAAATTCATTTGTTGTGCTTCACACAATAACCACCAGGTAGCGCATGGAACAACATACTGTAGCTGAACACATAGTACACTAAAAACGTGTGGTCAGTTAGATTTAAGTAAAAATATTACTTGTGGTTCATATAAAAATATTACGTTTCTCATCAAAACGTATGCTAAAAAGTTTCTAATTACAAGACTGAATTATACAACGTGAGCATGAGAGTATTCACACTGAATACTTACCTCCTTTAGCATGTATATAATACTACCGTCCCTAGATCTGTCCACGGCTTTATTGGATGGGATAAACAGTGTGAGTGGCCCTGGACCTTGGAGTGGCATTGGAGCTCCACAGTTCTATAACACAATATCAAATCAGGTGAAAGCTTCAGTTCAGCTCCAGATGAGCATGCATCTGATTTTATTTGAAGAGGTTGAGGACCCTGATCATCTAAAAGTTCCACCAAAAAAAAGGAAAGAGCACTCACATCTATCAGAGATACAAATCTATTGAATCTGGTGTCTTCTGCAAGAATGTCCCCGATGGTTTTGGAAGAGAACTGCAGTTACATAACAGTATGAGTTAGAAAACAATAGTGACCAATGCCACTTAATGATTAATGAAAGTAATAATTTCTCCAAAAAATTTATTTACACATTTGAAATGTAGTTGATCAGCCAAGGTATATTTGGTATTTAAAGTCATCATCTTTAATTTTGGGTCATGGGTCATACATCCTATTTCAGTCTGATACAACTCATTGCTAAAGAAGGTAGAGAGTCCTGCTTCAAGATGACTGCTACTGCTAGGGTTTTTTTCTGTGAACTTTTGTCCATTTGTATAGATAACAAAGTGCCCTACATTTTTAGCCACAGACGGTCTATATACAGGGTTGGATTCTTGATAAATTTCCTCTAAATGCATCTTTGACAATAGTTCCAGTTGCAAGGCAAAGAACAAGCTTATATTAATGCGGTTGTTCAGTGATGTGTTATCATTTCTGTAGTAACTACTTACACAGGAACATGTATGGTGGACACTCCACAAAACCGGTTTCTAAGATGAATGCAATATTTGAGCTGTAAGTTGGGAAATTGTGATTTCTTAACTGCATTTTTTGTCTTATTATCTTCAAGAGACTAGAGAGGCTGGTGAGGGAACCACTGTTTATAACTGTTAATACATAAGTGATACAAGGAACTAACTTTTTTGAACATTAAGCATAACTATAAACAAATAAAAATATGGCATTCTTTAATAAATAATAATTATTAAATTGTTAACTACAATTGTCAAATTGTTGTGGTATAAGAGAAATAAAACACTTTGGGACATTCTGTTATTAGAAAAGAATCAATTTCATGGTGGTAATGTCATCACACCGCACCGTTGTTGATGGTTTTCCTATATCAGTACACCCCATAGTGCTTTATTACTTACTTACTGAAGAACCTGGTACAGATCGAGGCAAATGTAAAATGGTTTAAGCATGCACTTTGCACAACGCTAACCCGGTAGGTCATTGCATCTCTTATTTGTTAGCCTACTAGCACAAGTGCAAAACTAAAAAAAATGTCTAATGTCAAACACCAGACATGTCTGGCCGATCAAACGCAAAGGGTCACGTTGAGTAAATTAAACGTATTATTATTCTGCAACTCAGAATTTCAATCATTATTTTACCTCAACACTGTCAGAAGTGTCTTTAGTAGCAAAAGTAAACACTTTGTCCACTATATGAATAATTCCATTGGATGCAGGTATGTCACTCTTGATTATCGTGAACAGTGTATCAGGATCATTTTTTGAAATAAACTTCTGCAAAGCACAAACAAAAATCAGCTGTAAATAGACACAGACAATCATATGTAGAACAAAATACAAATTTTACAATCGTGACTCACCTTGTTTGGTTTAAATCTCATAATTTCCCCTCCATATGTCCATAAATCTTGTCCCTCCAAATCTTTGTAAAGACGTTGACCGAGAATGAGGTGGTGTTTGCAGATGGCTTCCGCTTTTGTTGCCTGGTTAAGTTCACCCATAGATATCTACACACACACACACACACACACACACACACACACACACACACACACATATTTATGATTTCATTATAAAGTCTGCTCCGAAACTATTGGAATGGCAAGGCCAATTCAATTGTTTGTGCTAAAGTCTGCTGATTGACTTGGCCAGTCTAAAACCTTCCACTTTGTCCCCCTGATGAAGTCCTTTGTTGAGTTAGCAGTGTGTTTTGGATCATTGTCTTGCTGCATGATTAAGTTCATCCCAATTAATTTGGATGCATTTCTTTGTCAACTGGCAGACAAAATGTTCCTGTAAACTTCTGAATTCATTCTGCTGAACCATCATGAATTACATCATCAATAAAGATTAGTGAACCTGTTCCAGAAGCATCCATGCAAGCCCAAGCCATGACACTACCTCCACCATGTTTCACAGATGAGCCTGTATGTTTTGGATCATGAGCAGATCTTTTTTTTTTCCACACTTTGGCCTTTCCATCACTTTGGTAGAGGTTCATCTTGGTTCCAGAACTTTTGTGGCTCACCTCTGTATTTCTTTGTGAATTCCAATCTGGCTTTCTGATTCTTACTGCTGATGAGTGCTTTGCATCTTGTGGTATGGCCTCTATATTTCTGCACTAGAAGTTTTAGTCAAACTGTGGATTATGAAACCTTCATCCCTGCTCTGTGGAGGTTGTTGGTGATGTCACTGACTGTTGTTTTCCTTGGCTGACCTGTACAATGCCTGGTTATTAATACATCGGTGGTTTCTTTATTTTGGCGGACATCCCAAATTGTTGTATTGGCTATGCCCAAAGCTTGTGCAGTAGCTCTGATTAATTTTTCCTCTTTTCTCAGCTTCAAACAGCTTTCATTTCTCCCATAGACATCTCTCTGGTCTTCATGTTGGTTGATCATTTTTAACAACAAATGCCAGGGTTCAAACGAAGACTAGACATGCAGAGCTCTTAATTGTTGAAACAATCAATCTAACAGGGCATACCTGGGCAATAAGCAACACCTGTCAGTCACACGTTCCAATATTTTTTCATCACTTGAATAATGGGTGGGTTCAAACAAAAGGTAGTAATTTGTTTAACTCATCTGGATGTAAATATCAGGAAATGACAGCTGAAATTCTGATCTATCTCCTCATAGTAATCTTTTGATCTCAAACCCAACTGTCTTCAGTGTCTAGCAAAAACAAAAGAATTGGCCTTTCTGTTCCATTACTTATGGAGGAGACTGTAAGTACACAGGTCCTTAGTACTTGCCATCTTTAGTTACAAACTAGACCACTTTTGCATTTGTACAAATCAGCATTGGCCTCTAGTCTTTCAGTATCATTCAGCCTTCTGCTGTTTGCAATTTCTATAAGTTCTGGATAAGAGCCTATGCTAAATGAGTAAATCTAAAAGTAAATGTATATATTATTGACATAAACCAGTAAATAAACAACCAAAACCAGAATAATAAAGAATGAAAAAAGATTAAAGATGAAGATGAAATAAAAAGCAACTAAATTTACTTCTACTTTTACTCACTTGTGATGTATCCACTGGGATGAATGCTGTAAATGGCCCATGTTTGCTCAGAATGAGCTTACATCCTCTCCCTATAAAAAAGAAAACACGGTGTGTTAATTATATTATCTTTGATTTAAAAATATACGCAGCGTGAATAAGTTCTAGAGAGGACATAATATCAGCAGCACTACCAAACAATGCAATGCTTCCGGTGAGGTTTCCTGCCTGGCTACCTTCCCGATCCAATTCCAAAACACGCTCCATTATATCTCCATAACAGCGCCACCCATTGCTGATCTGTCCATGACTGCAAACACACCTAAAAACAGGATAACAGTTTAGACTCTCGCAACTATGTATTGACAAGTCTCTGAATCTTTGAAGAATGTGAATGTTAATCCAATTTCTTCAGTGATTATGTAGTTACCTAATAGCTCCAGTATATATGTACCATTATTGTCTGCCTGTGTGTTTCAGGCCCCTCTACCCTATCCATCAATGGAAAAAATCCAGACCAAGCTTAGTACTAATCCTAACTAAACACAGCTATGTTTTGGAACACAGGGAAAATAAAAAGATATAAGCCCTGATTTACTAAAAGTCTCTGTGTTTTCAAATGAACAAAATAAGTCATTCATTTTGAGCATTTGCTGTGAATGTGCTATTTGCATACTTAAAGCTGCAACATAAAGAATGATGTCAATGCAAATCAATTAGATTTCACCCACAGTGATTTATTAAGCTTCAAAGTCACTTCAGAAATGGGAATTGTTTGGGGAAAATGTATGAACAAAGACCAGGTATTTTTTGGCAGTTAAAGACAAAATAAAACCACTTACTAAATTTAGCAAGATTTAATTAGCAAATACAAAAATCTCAATAAAATTGCCACATCACCCAATTTTGCACAACATCATTTACACAATTATTTATTGTAAATCAATTAACATACAACTGTGTGCACAATTTATCCAGTAACACACACAAATTAGTACTTGTTTGGGATCTTAGTAAATCATGGGTATAGTGTATTATCAAACCCAAAATGATGTAATACAATAATTAAATATGTGTGTAATACTGGACAGGTTTAGTACTCTGTGGTCACAGCCTGCTGTAGTGCAAGTGGTGGCACCATCAGAGGTCAATGCAGTTTAAATTTGTCTAAAAACTACAGATGCCAAGTAAAATTTAAAGTGATGTGTTTTTTTTTTTTTTTTGCAGTTTTATAACAGGAGGTTGTCTCAATTATGTGAGAGACTGCACTTATCTGTCATTTCCATTTAGTGCAAAACACTGAATTTGAGAAGTTACCCTACAAAATCCAGGTACTACATAGTCAAGTACATTTGAGAATGAGGCTGGTCACTCCTGTATTAATAATTTTCCTTCTTCAATATTAGAGATTTGGAGGAATTGGAAATTCCACTAAATTAGAGAGAGTAAAGAGCTAATGCTGACCTGGCTATTCCATCCTGCCCAGTTTCACATCGTGCACTCATATGGCATGTGTTCTCTTTACAGGCAGATTTCAGCGTACAACCAGCACGAGGGTTTGAGCCTTCCATCCCACTCTGACATACACATTTTGACTGACAAGACACACACATACACAGATTTGTCAGAAAACTAACGTGCATTGAACCAAAAATGTAAATAATTGCATAACGTTATAGCATGTAAAGGAATCTATATGAATGTTATGTGCTGATATAAAGGATTTATTCGTATGAATATAAAGCCAATGCTCACCTGGCCTGGACCTGTGCTTTCACAAACAGTAGAGTTTGTTGGACAGCCTCCATTATTCCTAGAACAAGAGCTGATTGGGGTGCAAGATTTGCCGTCTCCCTCAAAACCAGTTTTGCATGTGCACTGAAATTGCCCTTCACCCTTGTATGAACAATCTGCATTTATGTCACAAACATCCTTGCTGCAAACACCTGAAATTGGACGTGAGAGGTGCAATATCAAAAACAATATGTTATAAACCGGATTGGCAAGTCTGTACAACGGGCAGTAAAATCAGCTTAATATAATAAACTACTTAACCCGTTCTCACTATACACTGGCGTTCCATTCCAGTGGTGGAATGGAAATCAACTTATCAGACATTTTCAATCAGTATAAACAAATTAATTATTTTGCTGCTGCATGTCTGTTATAAGATTAGTCAGGACATGGTTGGGTTTCTGTGTGTAGAGTACTGTAACTCTGTTTTTAGCTGCTGTTGAGCAGGGCGATGGGAAAGGGAAGGGGTGTGAGCCCCCTGCTCGGTAACAATTCACACTGCTCCACAATAACATTGGTACAGAGATAAAATAGACAGCACAACTAAAGCTTTTTTGGAACCTATTTAAACCTAGTAGGCTAGGTTACAAAAAAAAAAGAAAGAAAGAAGTATAGAGGGTATGCATTGACGTCACTTTCCCGCCAGAACACACCCCCTTGGCTGGACTGAATGGCAAAACATTCAGCAAAATGGCTGGTTTTAGTAGGGGAAGCTGCGAAAACACTAGTATAACTAATGATTATCAGCTTAAATTAAAGGCAGTTGGACTCGACAGTGACCTTTACAACTTGTCCAAGAACCTGTGGTCCATGGACATTGTCATGTGGCCAGAGATCGGTTTTCCCGACATTTATATGTACTTGATTTCAAGGCCGGGGAAATACACTAAGCAAAGCCTGAAGTCATAGAAAAGCCTTGACGCTTGGTCCTACTTCAAGGTGGGATTTGTTGGAGAAATTAAAGTGACAAGAACACCAATAAACATTCTGGCTGTATGTGGACAGATATGCATAAATATTTTAATTTTATTATATAATTTTATCTGGTAAACCGTAAACTAGCTAGTCCTAGTTTGCCTATTTTGGGCCTAATTTGGTGTCTATTTTTTCACCTGCTGTTCCTAATAATCTATATCTAGATATAATTTATACATCCATAAAGTTTTCAATGGGACTGAGGTTTGGTGATTTTGCCAACCTGAATGTCAAAATGTCCTAGTGTGACTCATCAAACAAATCGCAATTTTTCATCCAGTTTTATGCTAAGATATCTCATCCAAGTGTGGAACCTGTGGAACATTGTCTGTGGATTACTGGATACATGAGAGTGGATTTGGACAATGAAACATCAGCAATCTAAATGATCAGGATAGCATGTAGCTTGGAAACAAATCTACAAACCCAATCGTATGCTTTGAAGAAGTCAGATCATTTTCCCATTGTTCTGTAAAAGTATGTCAGACTGACTAAGAATCCAAAGATGAGATGTTTGTCCACCAAAGTTTGATGGGTTGGGGGACTGAGTCAGGGGAGTGAATTTCAAAGGGGGATAATGGAATTTGTAGGAGTGAGAGAGCAGAGGGTCGTGATATGGAAGATAAAAGTGAATGAACGGTGTTTGTTTTGTGCCACACATAATTCATGAATGTTTTTCATTGACCTTTTATGTTCCTGTCTTGATACTCAAGAAAGCATATTGTTTGGAGGAGACATGAAATAAGTGAAATATGTTATTATATATTATAGAGGTATTTATATTTATACGTTTATATTATATTTACACCCCCCACCCCCCAAAAAAACAAAAAACAAAACAAAACAAAACTCCCCAACTAGAGGTCCCCCAGTGTATCTCAACCATTTCCACCACTGATTAGAAGGGTAGGTTTAATTATCAACTTGTGTTTACTGCTTCCTGTTACTTTAAAATTGTCACTGTCATATTTTGGCAAACTATAGTCTATAAAGTCAAACAAATAACAGCATTTTCAGAAAGCACCAGCTATTTTATTCAGTCTGTGATGAATGACAGCAAATCTGATTTACTGTATGTCAATAAATGTTCTTTTTTCCCCCTTTTCCTAATCAATTCTATTATAGTCAAGATTTACTATTTCAAGTAAATCCAAGTAGGGACATTTTCACACGAGCCAAAAGTCAACTATTTTCACCTGTTCGTGCATATATACATGCAATATGTAATCAGAAATGTCTATCATGTTAAAAGAACATACCTACACAGAAGCGTCCAACCTTTGAATAAGATGGAAGGCATTTGCACTGAGCACTTGGACCCTCTCCTTTACAGTATGAGTATGAACTGCAGTCTGAACAGGAAGACGTAACTGCATAAAGAGAAAGATAATGGATAAGGTTATTTATTCATATATTCATCTTTCATAACCACTTTATCCATGTCAACGTCTAGACCTATGATAATCATGATCAGCTAATATTTTCTGGAATACAGGACACATATTTTGCCCTATAACAGCTTCTGTGACGTACACCACAATATGACATTATAATTTTTGCATTATTTGCTATATACTCAAAGTTGACAGATTTTTGGTGTTAAACTATTTTATTTGTTTGCCTTCTGTTTGGCTTCTGTTTGCCTTTGTTTTGCTTACTGTTCTACTTCCTGTTTCCCCGGTGCTCCAGCACCGTCCTAAACATGCCTCTGATCATTGTCAGTTAACCACATAATAATAAGCATCACATATTACGATAAATTACCATGCCTTACATAATTATTGCCCCCTTTTGAACTTTTGCAAGCTCAAACTGGGAAACTGGACTTAATTACCATTGGACTTATGCAAGGGACACACTAGACGATTTTTTTTTTTTTTTTATCTTTATAAAAAAATCTTATCTTTTTTTATCTTTTAAAACCGTGGGAGACCACAGACATAAGGACAGTTCCAAACGATTTTTAACATAATCCTTTGAACGCACACACTAGACGATTCGGCCAGACCGTGAGACCACACATCTGTCGACTGTAGTAACGATTTCACAAACACGAGATCTCACAGAAACTTGTGTTTTATCAAAAATGACTTCAGAAGACAATATCACTCACACTTCATTTTGTTAATTAGTCGCATATCAACTGCCTCATTCACACAGCACAAAGATTTAACTTGAGAGGGTATGCATTGACGTCAGTTTCCCGCCAGAACACACCCCCTTGGCCGGACTGAGTGGCAAAACTCAGCAAAATGGCTGGTTTTAATAGGGGAAGCTGCAAAAACATTAGTAATACAAATGATTATCTGATTAAATTAAAGGCAGTTGGACTCGACAGTGACCCTTACAACTTGTCCAAGAACCTGTGGTCCGTGGACATTGTCAGGTGGCTAGAGATCGGTTTTCCCGACATTTATATTCACCTGGGGAAACACACTAAGCAAAGCCTGAAGTCATACAAAAGCCTTGACGCTTGGTCCTACTGCAAGGCGGGAGTTGTTGGAGAAATATCAGCAGAAAGATTTAACTCTCTCTCTCTCTCTCTCTCTCTCTCTCTCTCACCAGAGATTGCAGCGTCCTAGGCTCAACATACTATTAAAATTATTTGGTAGTCTCTGTTGCGGAATCATACTCCACTTTCATGGCATGTTTGTGGCCAGGGCCATAGGTAGGGACTTCTGGGCCCCCTGAAAAAATATTGCTGTGGGCCCCATCGCCCTCCACCCATATCATATATGATATAAGATATGGGCAAATGAGGGCCACAACTACATAATATTTTAAAAGATTAATATTGTTTCACTTTGACACAGGTTATTTACTCGTAACAAAATATGGTAATGTTGTTGTGAACACTTTTAATTCAAAAGTTAAATGTGTATATAAATATTACATCAAAACTATGGTGTTAAGCCATTAATAACTTCTTATGAAACATTGTTTAAAGTCCTCAAGCAATTATTCAAGACAAACTAATAAAATAATCACAAAAGACAAGAAATTAATATAAAAAAAAAATACAAATTTTAAAGTACCAGTAATATAATAAAAAATCTTTCCAATTAGTTTAGTTTGGTTTAGTTTGGTGTCTAACAGCTTAATTAAACATTCAG
>JANDJT010000114.1:17067025-17079768 GCA_024331685.1 Stegophilus panzeri
TGTGTGTGTGTGTGTGTGTGTGTGTGTGTGTGTGTGTGTGTGTGTGAATGTAAACTGGGAGGATTTTTCTTTCCTTCCTTTGTACTACATCCAATGTTTTAGCTTCAGCTTTTTTAGCTTTAGTTTTAGCTTTTGAAGGTTTTCTGTTATCCAGCCTATGTTGCAGGTCTGGTAAATGGATTCAGAGTATCTGGACTTGGATCTTGAAAATCTGGATCTTGAAAATATTTCTTTAGTAAAGAGAGGGGCTTCATTAATAGTTGCATAATACTCAATATTATGAAAGACAGTCAGCTGCCGTGACTCACCAGTACACGAAGAAATCAGCGGTTATCAATATGATCATATGTTATCATTACTCCAAAACAATTGGTTGCATTGTCCTTATGACGGGTATCGTCAGGTAGAGTTGGGCAATAAAATAAAATGTGTAAAAACTATTAATATTAGTAGAAAATGTAAGCAAAAAAATCCAAATATTTAGGTAGTTTTATAAGTTGTTCATAAAACAACCCAACAATTAAGAAGACCATACTTGCACAACTGACCTAACTGAAGGTGTTGCAAGCACTGCTTGGAGTATTATTTACAAAAAAATAAATAAATTAAATAAAATTCCTAGAAGTTGTTCTGTGATTAAAATTAGTTAATATAATCTTACATCTTAGGTAGCTAGTTTATCTGGTTAACTTGCAAGGCATTAAAGGTGTATTAGGTAAGATTAACCATTCCCCCCCCACCCATGTTCACAAAGCTCCACCCCCAGGATCTTGATGACCCATATATTGTCTATAAAAATACTGACAGGCGCATCCAGACACACAAACGAGAATGCCGGACCAGAAGTCAGTTTTCGAAATGGGTTTTCCCCGCGAATTAGTAAACACTGGGTTAAGCCATGGCCTTAGCAAAACTTTATCATCATCATCTTCCAGGTTATTTGTACAAGTAAGGAATAAAAAAATATTTTTTAAAAAGTCAACTATTGTACCTTTAAGGCAAATTTGCAAGGTAGGCTTGGATAGCTAGTTCAGAATTCATCTTCAGGTTAGCAGAACAACTGTCATGTGAGCTAAAAGTGATGGCATGTGATGACACTGAAGGACAGCCAAAACGCAACGCTCTTTATCGGTTGCCTGATTAAGCAGGTACTACTATGGACAGAGTAATTAAGGCTGCTGTCTCCGTAATAAAACATAATTTGTATCTATGCGCAAAAGGTTTGGACATTAATAATGCTGTAGGAAATAAACGTACTGACAAAAGAAATTAGGACCAATTGCAGAGAGCATGGATGTCAAATTGAAGTACCTGAACTGACGTTATACTGTTATGACCATATTTTATTTCTTTTTTGCTGCATTTCCTTTGTTACATTGTTAAATGCATACATTTTTACAGGTCATTAACTGTTATGCTGGTGTGTTCAGTCACTTTGTTGAATAATATTGTCATTATTATTATTTATGCCATATTACCCGACCCTGAAGACTGAAGCCTTCATAAAGAAAACTAAAGCTGAGACTAAAACTGAAGCAAAGACAAAGCCCAGTCACCTTTTAGACAGTCTTTCTAGGTTTGTTTTTTCTATTACCTTTCATTAGCCCGTGAGCTCTAGCGGAAGTTCCCGGCTGCACAGCGTTTCCCATTGCCGAGCCAGAAGTGAGATCAGTCTCTCTCTGCTGTCTGCACCGGGCACAAAAATACACCACTGTACTTCACTTTCAGCGCCGTCACCACCCTGCATCCGCTTCCTCTCCTTCTCATCTGAGAAATGGTCCATGGTCAGATGGCACAGCAGATCAGGTCCAGACACATCATCAAAGACCAGTGTGAGCGCCTGTGGGTACGGCTGGTATCCCATGAGCACACGGTCCAGATCTCGTATCCTGCGGGCGTCTGTGAGCCTGTACTTGTCCCTCTGTGGCGGCTCTTTGGCAAACTGGGGCAATGGGTAGCTGATATAGTCCTCGTCCAGTAGGAAGACATGCGTGCTGCTCAAGACGAGGCTCTTCGGCTGCAGCTCAGCCGTCGCACCCAGGCCGCTCTGCACCTGGAACACCAGGGCGTAGAAGAGGACGTTAAACGAGTGTGCAGGACCCTGAGGGCCCTTCCTCTCTGCTGCAATGAAGGTCAAGTCACCGATCTCCTCCTCACTCGGGTAGACAAACTTCACCCGACTTGAATGCACCAGCTCGTAGTTCTCCATTTTGCCTATTTTGGATGAAAGGCAAAACACAAGGGTAATTTCCATGGCACCCAATTGACATGAACAAAAAAAAGATAGCTGATGTTTCACGATGGAGAAAAATTAAAGTGCCATGACACTCACTGGTACAGTAGATACCACACACTGAAGCTTTACTTCAGTTGTTAAACTCCTGAACATTATTGGGTTGCTTGACCCACATTGCTTTGGCAAAAGTTGCTAGATTTCATGCTACTGTGAATCACCAGCTCTGGCTACAAAGAAATGACTTCTGGCTGTGTCATCACATCACATCACTGCCAGTGTAAACTCAGAGTAATACAGGCAAACCAAGACAAATGCAATATAGGACACAAAATTTTTATATCACCTTATAATATAATATAATATAATATAATAATAATAATAATAATAATAATAATAATAATATATAATTTTATAGGATTAAATTAAATCAAACCTAAATATAAAAAAAATTAAATGAGGCTTTATTTTAGCACTTCCGGCAGCGAAACAACACAATAAGGCCTTGTTTTGTCGTGTTGTTGCGATGAGAAACAGCCTGAGGGCGCTGTGGGATACAGAGTTGTGATTGACCCGCAAGGAAGATGTGGATAATAAAGAAATGGAGTGAAACACAGTCGACACGTTTCTCTCTCTCGTTAGGCACGAATCCAAAATGTTCCCAGATCACCGATGTAATAAGATCTATCAAAGCGGCAGAACCAGAAGTGAAATAGCAGAATTCGCCTGACTGGATTTTGCCACGCGCAAACAAACAGTCACCAAACTAACAGACAACACCATATAAGGCGTTTGATTATGATTATGTAATTTGTGTATTAATATAAAATCTCCCCCTATATGGTAGGCTAAAAATATAAATTAATACTGCAACTGTTATAATTATTATTTAATTTATATTATTATTATTATTATTATTACACTTGTATACAAAGTACTTTGTACTCAGTAGTGCCCACTCAAGCAGAAACATTAATGTGGCGTGTGATGTGACAGCACAGCAGGTGGCACTCCACCATCGTGGTGGCAAACTACGTGTCATGGCCACCATCACAGCAGTAACCTTAAGCTCCTTTTGGCCGTCTGCTTCAGCTCTGCTTTCTGATTTAACTCTAATCTGGGCTTTCAACATTAGCGCTTGCGGACATGGTTGAGAAGGACATTTCTTCAGGTTTCTTCATTGCTTACTTTAAGACTGAGTCTGCAGGGATGTGGGTGCTGATACAGGCAGAATTTTTAATTATTTAATCATGCTTGTATTTACAGCAATTTTGCTATAAAGCTGAACCTGGATGTAAAAAAAAAAAAAATAAATAAAATAAAATATTTTTATGATGTTTCCTGATATAAATATCACTTTATCTCCCACTTTTAATCTCTGCAACTAATGCAATAACAGTCTACATGAACTGTTAAGTTTTGGTTGCAAACAAAATTGTTAAACTCTAAACTGTAATAGGACAATGATCCTGTTTGGACCCCCCCATGATGTTTATGAGCCAAAGCTCACCCACTGGTTCTTCAGAAGCTAGACATAACCCCTTATCTCTCCACTTATGCACAGACACAATTAGGTGAAATAAACCTTTAATATTTTTCAGCAAGTGGAGCCATGTTGGGGGGTGGGGGGTGTTCACTAGCTCTGCTCACAGGTTGTTGCCTTCAATTAGCATGCAACTGCATTTGAGATCAAAAGATGGATATGAGATGACGGATCAGAATGTCAGCTTTCAATTCCTGATGTATACATAGATGTGTTAAACAACTTAGAACAGTAAATTCAATTTTAAAGTGTATTAAAATAAATTAAAGTAAATAACACTTAATATTTGGTTACATATCCTTTGCTTGTGATAAAAATTAGATTGGACGCATTTCTTTGTATATTGGAAGACAATGTTTCTGTAGAATTCATTCTACTGCTACCATCATGAGTTACATCATCAATAAAGATTAGTGAACCTGTTCCAGAAGCAGCCATGCAAGCCCAAGCCATGACACTACCTCCACCATGTTTCACAGATGAGCTTGTATGTTTTGGATCATGAGCAGATCCTTTCTTTCACCACACATTGGCATTTCCATCACTTTTGGTAGAGGTTCATCTTGGTTCGCTGTTTTGTTTCATCATGGTCACTTTTTGCACTTGAAGTCTTCTTCGAATAGTAGATTGTGATAACATTCACAGAGCAGGGGTGAAGGTGTCAATGTCACTGACTGACTGTTGTATTGGCTATGTACAAAGCTTGTGCAATGCCTCGGATAGATTTTCCCTCGGCTTCAAAATGGCTTGCCTTTCTCCCATAGACAGCTCTCTGGTCTTCATGTTGGTTTGTACTTTTTAACAAGAAATTAAGTCTTCCCATGTGAAACCCAGGACTCAAACCACGAATAGACAGTCAGAGCTATTAATTCTATAAAAAATCAATTTAACAGGGCACATCTGGGCAGCAAGAAGCACCTATCAGTCACATGTTTCAATATTTTTGATCACTTGAAAAAATGGGTGGGTTCAAACAAAAGGTGCCATGTTCCAAATTGTTTAAAACATCTAGATGTAAATATCAGGAAATTAAAGCTGAAAGAAAAATCATGTCATTCATTAACAAATGAAAAATTGTAACCATCAGCAACTAACCTAATGTGATCTATCGTCTTATATTGATCTTTTGATCTCAAACCCAAATGTCTTCAACGTATAGCGAAAACTGTAGAATTGGTCTTACTGTTTCAATACTTTTGCGGGGGACAACTATATGCTACTAATTTTTATTCTTTGTCTTATGATACTATTTAAATGTGATGCCATATGGTGTTATGTACAGCACTTTGGATAAACTACTGTTGTCTTTAAATGTACTTTATAAATAGAATTTGACTTGACTTGAATTCACAACATTGAACTCGGTAGTTTCATAGCAAACACTTTAGAGAGAATATGTAATGTGTTGACCGTACTGAATTTCCTACCTGTGCTCTTCTTGCCGAACTGTGTGTAGAAGTCTTGGTCTGAGGGCTCTGGTGAGGGCGCTTTCTCCAGTAAAGACAGCACGCTCATCAGCTGCTGAAGAAAGTGGTGTGTGCTGTAGCTGTCTCTGGTCAGGCATGTGATGATGTGCTCCGGAAAGGGCCCTTTATAGAGGAATAAAGTATAGAGAAAATGAATTGAAGAAAAGATGAACATTTAATGTCATGTCATTTTTTTTTTATCTTCATGGTTGATATGTATGGGTTGATAAATGGTTGATATGTATGGGGTTTTTTTGACCACCTAAAAATACCTTTTTTAAAATATATTTGTACACCTCCAAAGTAGAAAAATCATAGATCTAAATCACTGCCCTGATATCATGTAACTATTTTGGGCTATTCAATCATAATGGAAGCATAAACAATGGGTCAGAGTACGTATATCCCTCCTGTCCCAGGATTGAGAGGCACAGGGTCCATACTCCCTTCACTAAGATTTCTGAATTGCATCAAATATGTTTTCATACTCAGCGTTTAACTAACTACTGATGGCTGGACAACATGTCAGTGTCAAGATCATGATAAATGACATGGGAGAGATCTGCTTATCTGAGAGAATCAATAGTATCAAAGTATAATCAGTACTTATATTACAAAGTAGTGGATTAAATCTGTGCTTCTACTGATTATCATTTTCTCCCTTTTCCTTGTTCTGCTTAGTTCTGGTTCATTCATTTGATTGCTCAAGCAGCGTTCCAAGAGGTCCTATATTTCCTATAACCACACTGGGGTGTTTCAACTATGTGCATCACTCCGCTTGTCTGTGTTCACCATGTAAAATTCCACTCGCTAGTTCGAAATGGTTACTACAGTAAGTAGTGTTAGCTGACACCGTCAGTGACCATGGCAAACGATACTTTTCAGGAATATAACTTTTGACTTGAATATGAACGCTTGCTCGTTGAAGACGAAAAGGAAGAAGTGGACAATTTTCCCGGAAGCACCTTTAACAGGAATGTACATCGATGTGAGCTAGCAATCCAGCTAGCCGACAAGCTATAAAGTGAGTGTGGCTTCTTCGCGAGCTAATTCCATTATCGGAGCAAAAATAAACAGAACATTTGGCCATATTTTGTCGCATCATGATTCATTCCCTACATATTGCCCAGTCAACTATATTGTCCACGACTACTACTTCTACTCATCTCTACTCACCCACCACTCTGAAGTACTGATCAAACAGTCCCACGTTCACACTCTGCAGCTCATTCAGCTTCATCGCAAAGCAAAAAGAGATGAGGAAATCTGTGTCCTTGTGGTCTAACGGGTGCCAGCTCCACATCACTGCATGAAGAAATGGTTTTTTTCGTCATGTTGTATGATGTTGAGTCACAGTTTATAATATGCAATGTGGAGACTAGAAATAAACCATGAGGAAGACACTGATACAGAAATCACTGAATTAGGTTTATCATCCTACATGTCTGAATCATCACACACTTGACTCAAAAGATTAGCTTATGTGGCTTCTACCTCGGTGTCTAACTCTGGCTGTAGAGCAGATCAATAGATCAGGCCATTATGCAGCCACAAGTGATTTGTATAATTTGTATCATTTGATTTGCATATCTATTTACTAATATGAACCTTGGGTTAGTATTTTATGACTATTTTATGAAATTGTGAACAAAGGATATTAATGAGGCGACATGTTGTGTGTGATGATTTCCATTTGCAGTTTACACAACGCCTTTACTTAGCAACATTAGCCAGACACCAAAAAAAAAAAAAAAAAAAAAAAGAACAAAAATGGATGAATTTATACTACTAGGTAAAAACGTGGCCACTCACAAGCTTGATCACTAAGCGTGGACGCGACGTCATCCAGGATAAAGTAAACAGCTTTGGTAGACATCATAACGCAGGCAGTCAACTCCACATCAGGGGATTTGTAGAAGAGCACAGATGTCCACAAGATGTGCCTCAGCTCTTCATTCTCCACCTAGAACAACAAAAAAACACAACACGATCGGGCTTGAAAACATTGTTTTTTTGTCTTGTGTAAATAGCGCAGTGATGTATACGGTATAATTTTTGAAGTAGCCAAAAATACCAACTGCTTTAATGTCAATAATCATACTTAAGCCTAGTTCACACTACATGACTATCAACGTCGGCAGATCGCTGTGCTGTTCACACTACACGACTTGCTGTCTTGTAATCGGAAGTCTTGAAGTCGTTGTTGTGTTGACACTACGTGATTGCACGACGGCAAGGGATCACACACTACACGATCTGACACCCGATGACTGTCACCCGACGACTCTGTCTGGATTCCAAACTACGTTTTGTCACGAAAACACACGCGAGAAGTGACACGGATATATGATGTGAAAATCATTGTGAAAACCATGCGCGAGTTGTTTATCTGTAGATGGAGGCAAGACAGAAACAAGCGGTGCGAGCAGTTTGAGCAACGATTTGTGCTGAAGAAACCCCAAAAACGATGCACAAATTGACACCAGGCTTGCTTTAAGTAATACACGTTGCATACCTCTGCGATGTTATCATGGAAGAAGATTATAACTTCCTCGCCCCTCAATGAGGAAAGGTGACGCAGGGCTGAAGACAGAGATAGGTGGGACGGACACTGGTTTTCATCCGAGAGCTGCTGGATAAGCGAGTCTCCAGGGTTGAGCAGAGACAGGGTTAAATGGGGCTTCTGCGTGTCCTGAGAAACACTTCAAATAAAAATAAGCCCGTTTAGACCAGAAGAGCATGACGATCCTTATAATGAAGAAACACAACAAGAAAATAAATAATTCATTCTCACTTAAGCCTAAAATCTAGCTGTAACTGATGGAACTTTTATAAAAAAAAATAAATAAAAAAATTTTAAAAACTGTTTAATAACCAATAAAACCCAAGAAAATATTTGACTCATTTGCTTAAAACAGAGAAAGCCTTTCACAAAAACCATGGCTGTGTCATAATTTACACACGTAAATTAGTAGCCATCTGTCGCTTGTCACCTGCTAGTCTTAGTCCTGTTCCTGTTAGTCTCGCAAGCCATCTTTCTTCAGTAAACACCACAAAAATAAACTGCCTACTTTAACAGGATTGGCCATTTGACTAACATTGCAACTCATCACAGACCTTTCTCAGAGCACATATGTAAACTCACATGATTATCATGTTTACTTGACACCAACTTCTTCAAACAACACTGCTAATAACCGCTTGAAGGCATAATGGTACAAAGCTAGTTTTCAATCCATTGACAATACTTGCTCATAAAACCTCACACAATCTTCAAAAGTAGTTTTTTTTTTTGTCGGTGCATACTGTATATGTGGCATACATGGAAGAACCGATAGGATTGTAGCCTTCAGGATTCTGAAGCTTGTGGCCAGAAAAAATCTACAAGTATTAAACATGGGTATAGGTATTCACAAACGTGGAGCAGTGAAGCGAGTGTGCAGAGAAACTGTTGCACCTGAGAGCACTTCATATCTGCGAGCACTGAGCACTGAGCCACACGCTCTTTCTTTCCCTTCGCATACCAGGGTCTACAGTCAAAATGCATTTCATGGGACCTTGCCCTGGTTTTTTTATGACCACCCTCGCACTCTCTATTAAAAGAGATGGCTTACATGCCTTTATATCTTAAACGATAAACTCAGCACTAGGAGTACATTTCTAGCAAGACACAGCAACTAATATAAACAGAGCTACTTGATAAATATCAAGTAGTGTTCATTTCGGGATCAGTATTAGTATCGACATTGGCGAGTACCAATAACATACTTGTACTCAGTCTGGGGAAAATAAAAAAAATAAAAAAAGAAAAGAATATATTGATGCATTTACATATAATTAATTTTAAACAAAAGTAACATGGGGACATTTTATAAATAATACAGTAGCCTAAATATTCTGTCTGCCACCATTTCTTATTAGTACCTCAAACATATGGATAGTGCAAGTCCACAAGGGACTACAGTGGACATCGTAACACTGCCACAACAGTCAAACTCTGTGATGGTACCTTGAAACCTTACATGAACATAAAGTAAACTTCTGCTTAAAGCAAAAACAAAAGTTCCTCTAAAGATAAAAAGGTCTTCAAGCCTAATTTTCTCCTTTACTCTGTTTGGCATATTCACAGAAATCATAATGACAGGCTCTTATTAAATGGCCTTTTAACAAAACAGAGGTTTCATTACCTCTTTTTCTGGGTAGCTTTGCTAGGTGTTGTGCTGTTCACTCTGAGGTGGCGTTTACTGGTCTGTAGAAGAGCGATGGTCTTGATGTCTTGAAGACTGGCGCGGAGCTCAGCGAACTGCTTCAGAAACAGAAACTTGTCATGGGGAAGAGCGAAAATGGCAGATAGGTGCCCATGCCCTGCCAGGAGTTCTAAAACATGGACATCACAAAAGCGATGAGTGACTGAACTGCTTTGTCCAGTTCGACTCTGCTTGGGGTTCAGCAGTGTAGATGCGAGTGGAATTCTGGTGAACTTGGCGCAAGAGCGTATGCAATTTCCATTGGGTTTTGACGCCATGGCCACAAAATCGACCTTGAGCACACAGAGATGTCGTGTTGTGAGGAACAGAAGTAATGGGATGGAGGTGTGGCTTGCATGGACTGAAGATAAAATGTCCGAGGGAACAGTGCTGTTTTGACTTGTTTGGACCAGTGAGGCACGGTCCAGGACATGAGCTATGAATCCATTTTTCACTCCGCTATCATTCTCTTCGATTTCCCAGGAATTTAGAAACTGCTGAATAAACGACTGGACATTAGACTGTCCTCTGATACGTTCACTCTGAGTTCTCTCCAGAAGCAAGTTCACATGGGAATGGATCTCCATCAAATTTTGTCCATCTGAGAAGAAGTACCAACGTGTGGCGCTGAACTTCAACCTTAAGGAGATGCAAGTGTCTGGAATGGCAAACCAAAATGCCTCCATGTCTGAATATGGCGCCATCAGTGCTACTTTAATGCAGTCCATTAGCTCCTCTAAGTTATGTGGAGTCTCTTTGGACCTTGTCTGAAAAACCACCAGCGCTTTATCCGTTGCAGCCAAACAGCACGGCATCTGATTCAGACCTCCATCTTGGCCCACAATGATGCCGTGAGACCACACGATAAGATTTATCTGAACACTTGAGCTTCCCACATTCTCGGATTCATTGTCCTGAAGTGTGGAAGAGGAAGAGCAGCCCATGATCTCATCACTGTGATCTGGGCCCATCTCAAAGTAACTGCCCCCGGAATCAGGGCTGCCCTGCTCGGTCACATCCACAGAGGACGTCCTGCATTCGCTGGATGTTTTACTCTCCATATCTGTTCGCCAGATCAAATCAGAAAGCCGGATAACGAAGTCCAAGTTGGTGATGGTGTAGGACAAATAAGAGAAGGGTAGCACTGGTGTGGAGCATCTGTTGGTCCAGGATTCCTGGTTTTCTTCACAGTAAAAGCAGCTGAAGGACAGAAAAGTTTGATTAAATTCACAAATGGAGACACAAAGACAAGCATAATTACTAGAGGTGCACCGATACAAAATATCTCAGTCGATACGTATAACTGATTATTCAGAGTGATATCGGCCGATACCGATAACCGATAGTTCTGCATTTTATACCTTCTTTTAAATTAATAATTAATTCCACAATTCTGAAAGAAATGCAAATAACAACTTTATTCTCTCCATTTCAACAAGTTGTTTCACAGTAACTGGTCTCATAAACAGAAAACACATTACTCTAACATTAACACATGAACTAAATTCTGAAGATTAAAGTAAGATTTCTTAACTTATTGAATGTTATTAATTCATATTAACAGAATTAACTGACTGAATTCTAAAAAAAAACCTCTTTTTAGTCTCACACTCACTCACCACAAACAAAAGCATTTCTACTCCATCTATTTTAGACTCGACGCCAAAACTCCCGCTTCACTGCCGCAGTGTCCGGTGTAAAATTTTATCAGTGCAGAGCTTACAGAGATTACAAACTGCAGTTTTATCATCATTCCACACAAAAGACATCATCTTTACACACAGCACAAATTCGATTTGTTTTCCCGCCCTCTTTTGATTGACAGGATATAATCAACCCTGATCATTGGATGTTTTTAAACTATACTGATTATTGGCCGAGATATCGGTGCATCTCTAATAATTACCATATTTTTTTTACTCATTAAGTCGCTCCTGAGTTTAACATAAATACTCCAAATTCTGCCTGCATACACTCTCAGAAAACTTGATACTAAACCGTATCTTTTCCTGTCGCTAGGGTGGTACCCTTAAGCATACCCTCAGGTTATTAACTGCTGCATTACAGCATATAAAAACATTATATTGTGTGCTTCCAACTTTGTGGCAAGAGTTTGGGGAAGGCCCATATATAGGTGCGATAGTCAGATGTGTACAAGTGTTTAGCTATATAGTGTAGCTTCTGCTATCGTAATTATGGGCCTTTCAATGTTATATTGTTGTTAGTGGAAAATTAAGGTTTTACACCTACTACTGTCAAAACACTTATAAATGACCATATTATAAATAGGCTTATACATCTTTCCTTTACCTCATGAGGTGTGAACGATAAGTCAGCCTTGTAACTTGCAACCCACTTTGCTTTTGCTTAGCACAACATAAACTGCAAGTCAAACACCGCACGGGTACCTTAACAATCCATGAACAAAACAAACATACTGGCCATGAAAATGACATTTTAATCACTGTGTATTGGGATGTGTATGTCCTTCAAAGCATTCAGCAAAGGCAATCTCACAAAAATCTCAAAGCACCTGGAGCCTTTCTACCTTCTCTCTGTTCAGCAGCATTTTATTCACCATGCTTTCCAACATTATTTTCCTCTTCTTACTGCACACTTGAGTGTCTATAATGAGAAAATTGTCTTGAACTTGGTTTAGAAGCTTAGGATGGTTATTAAATATTACATTTCCCATTAAAATGGTCAAGCTTTGTGTTAAAATTTGGAATTGTCATGCGTGTGTAGTTATTGTGTAGAAGCCATGACGTTGTTATTGTTGTGTTTTTTTTATTACATACAGTGAGTTTCTATTTCATCATTTTAACTTTAGAGATGGGCGATGTGATAAAATATCATGATCCTTGAAAATATTCCTGCGATTCACAATAGGCATTATAGTTTAGAGATTTGCTAACAAACTACCAGCAAAGTAGTAGTGTCATTCAACTCGGTTTGATTTACAGTGGTGCTTGAAAGTTTGTGAACCCTTTAAAATTTTCTATATTTCTGCAGAAATATGACCTAAAACCCACATCAGAGTTTCCTAAAAGTCCTAAAAGTAGACAATGAGAACCAAATTAAACAAATGAGACAAAAATATTATACTTGGTCATTTATTTATTGAGGAAAATGGCAGTGCTGGAAAATAATGGTGGCCACACAAAATATTGACACTTCGGGCCCAATTTGGACATTTTCACTTAGGGGTGTACTCACTTTTGTTGCCAGCGGTTTAGACATTAATGGCTGTGTGT
>JANDJT010000114.1:17080941-17094177 GCA_024331685.1 Stegophilus panzeri
TCCCCCCCCCCCCCCCCCCCCCATTTTCTCCCAATTTGGTCATTTGCCAATTCCAATGCATCTTTTCAAACTGCTGCTTACACAATGTCAGAGAGCTGTTCTACACACTCGGAGGCAAAGTGCTATAATTTACTTAACAATCTAATCTAAAGCACCCAAGGGAGGAAAGGGTGAGGCGATTTCACCCTGGAAGAGTTCATATCAGCATACAGTACAAGGCATCAAAATAGTGGTTGAGGATTGTTTATACTAAAGATTTGATAATTTTACAAAGATTTGTTTTCAGAAAAGTTTGCAAATGACAACTCCATTAGTCTTTATATAATCAAGGTTTGATACTGAAAGATTGGGAAACTTGTAGGAAAGTACTCATGTATACACTCTTCCTCTTTCCATATTACTATTAAAGCTTCAGTAGCAGTGTTGTGTTAATGTGGTTTCATCAGTTAGCATCTTTATTTGCACAGCAATATTATCTGATTTCCACATAATTCAAGGGGTCATGTAAACAGCATATTATGACACTTCATGTATTACTCAATAATAAAAATTCTTCAGTGGATTTTTTTAGTAGATCACAGAGGAACAGAAATCATATTTAGCAAAAAATCTGATTACTGATTGAATTAGTATTATCAGATTACAGAAGTGTGTGTTGATTGAAGTACCGCAATTTGTTGATAGTTTTTTTTGCAGTTGAGATTTTCTGTGTGTAACTGTACTTATTTTAAAGCAATGCAAATAAACAAAAACTGACCCAGAACTTTCATGCTTCTGCTCAGAATTGATCTCTGAAGATGAACAGGAAGTAGGTTGAGTTCTAACCTGTAATAAACCAAACATAGATAAAGATTATTGCACTACTATCATATAAAATAACTAAACCCATAATAAGCCTTGTACTGCTGCAGTGTTGGGCAAAAAGTTTCCACAGCTCTTCCAATCATGGAGAGAGTTATACTGTTTGGCATAGGAAAAAATTTTATTTATTTATTTATTTTAAATCAGCCATTTCGAAATGTAAGATATGTTTGAGTGGTGTCTGCGACTGACAGGCTCAGTGTAGGAGGCATGGCGTGTCACTCCTCAAAGCTTTTTACTGTGCATGGTTGAAGCGTATAAATATTACGGCATAACGGCTTGAAAATTGTGCCCTGGGCTGACAAATAAGTAGCCTGGGTGCCTGGGACATGCAATTTTCATGTCTGTGCCATAAGGGTTTTTGGGGTTTTTTGCCCAGTGGACAAGAAGATACAACCAGAAAAAGAAGACTGTGAGAAAGGAAATAAACCCAACAAAAGATACAGAAAGTCTACACACCCCTGTTAAAATGGCAGGTTTTGTGATGTGAAAAAACATTAAACCAAGATTAAATCATGTCAGAACTTATTTTCGATCCTCAATGTGAAATCACAACGTATACAAGTTAAGTGAAAACCAATCTGTATGTTTTTAAGTTAACATTATAGGGGAAAATAGGAAAAATAAAAAAGTTAAAATAACCTGGTTGCATAAGTGTGCACACCCTTTCATAATTTGGGATGTGGCTGTGTTCTGAATGAACCAATCACATTCAATCTCATGTTCAAAAGTAATTATCATACAGCTGTAATCAATGAAATTATTCTGATTAACTCCAAATAAAGATCAGCTGTTTCTGAAGGGTTTTCTTGACATGTCATTGGTTTCATCTGACTGCTGAATTCACGGTCCGCAAAGAGCTTACAAAGAATGTATGGTATCTCACTTGTCCAAAGGTCAGGAGAGGGGTATAAAAGAATTTACAAAACATTAGCTAAACCATGGAACACCGTTTAGGCCATCATCAAAAAAAATAGAGAAAATGGAGCAACACCGTGACATTACCAGAAACAGGACGTCCCTCCAAAATTTACAAAAGGACAAGACAAAAACTTATCAGGGAGGCTGCCTAGAGACCTACAGCAACATTAAAGAAGCTGCAGGAATATCTGACAAGTAGATAACTCTCTGAATGTGTCAATCTCTCATATTCTGAGCTATGGGGTAGGGAGGCTAGACAAAAGCCCTTTCTTACAAAAAACATCAAATGTGTTGTGGTATGATGAGACCAATTCCAAAAGGTATAATTCCATAATTCCAAAAGCTGTGTTTGGTGCAAAAAAAAACCAAACAAAACAAAACAGATCACCAAAAGAGCACCATACCCATGGTGAAGCATGGTGGTGGCAGCATCATGCTTTAGGGCTGCTTTTCATCAGCCAAAACTGGGTCTATCAAGGAGGAGTGAATCATGAATAGCTAGAAATACCAGTCCATTTTAGTGCAAAACCTTCAGGTGTCTGCTAGTAAGCTGAAGATGAAAAGGAATTTCACCTGTTCAGCAGGACAATGACCCAAAGCATACATCCAAATCAACAGAGGAATGGCTAAACCAAAAACAGTTCAATGTTATTGAATGACCGAGCCAGAGCCCAGACCTGAATACAATTAAAAATCTGTAGGGTGACCTGAAGCGGGCTGTACATAGGAGAGGACCTTATAACTTGATGGATCTAGAATGTTTTTGCAAGAAAGAGTGAGAAAATATTACCAAGTCAATATGTGCCATGCTGTTGTGTAATAAAATCAAAAGGTGCTTCAACAAAGTATTAGTTTAGCACATTTATGCAGCTAGGTTTTTGTAAGTTTTTTATTAAGTGATTAAGTAATTAAGTGAAAGGTAAAGCCTGTGTTCCTGCTTAATGCATGTTGTTATTTGACATTTAAGCATGGTGAAAAAAACAAAACGCTAGCCAGACTCCAATAGTATTTTACTTACAATACAGTATAAGGAAAAGACGCTGTGGGTCATAGCTGAAACTTTCACTAATGACATTCTGGAAAGGTTGATGTGCTACACCGGGAACATTATCAGTAGAGGATAAGGATAATGGCTACACAGCTGCGTGTTTAAATTATTCTGTATTAATGCACTTAACTACTAGTACATTAGCGTCCACTTCAGCCCAAATATGGGACTAAGCAGCACACTTGCCCATACGTGTCCACCCTTGTGTGCTTAACCACAACTAAAACTAAACAAAATATAAAAGCTGGTTGTGATAAGACTGTAATTGAAGAACAGAGAACGAATCTGTTGAGTAGCAGGCAAGCAAAATTTACATAATAGGTGATTAAAATTCAGTTAAATTACAAATGTGCAGGTGTAAGATTGATAATTCTACTCACATGAGGTGTAACCTCACAGGCTGTGGGATAGTTATTACAGCATCTCTGGGTAGGTGTAGAATCCACATGAGTCAATATCTCTTTGGTAAGAAAGGAGTCATCTTTGCAAGCTATTTCTGGAAACAGACAGCAGGGGGTTAAGTTAATTAAGCCAACAGAGCAGGAGAACTAAATAAATAATACAGTAAATCCAAACAAAACAAATCCAATACTGATACATCAAGGCATTTCATGGATGCTCAAAAGAAGATAGGCAAGCAAAGCGAGTCAATACAATATAATCAATACATTTAAATATATCATGAAGTAAGCTTGAGTACAAAACAAGTGTCTTTATAGCTGTGTTTCCCTGTACTGTACAGAGGGCCGTCTGTAAATATAAATAAAATAATGCTCTGCTGTGCTTTAAAGCAGTTTAGCAACAAAAAGGCAAATATGAAGCAAAGCACAGAACTCAAACAGCTGTTGCAGGGGCTTTTATGTTAAAGCATTTTCGAGTTGTAGCATCCCGCCACCATTTATGCCAAATCACCTGAGGAAACGAGGATAGCAAATTATCCATCATAGGTCTTGGAGATGCTGGGGGAAAAAATACATAATAATAATAATAATAATAATAATAATAATAATAATAATAATAATAATAGGTACAAAGGAACCATGTGAGCACCTCATTTTTCTCATTTATTCATATGTTGACTGTCTCATCTCCCTTTTTATTGGGGGAGAAAAAGGCATATTTTTGAGTGTACAATGTCTATCGTTAAAAGTGCTACACAAATAAAGCAGATTTGAATTCTATCTAATATAATGTGGATAAAGCTTATGGGTCAGAAATATCCAAAACGGTCATCAAAGTTGAAATAAAACAAATCAAAATTGGGAAATGCATCTTATTAAACTAAATTCGATAGGTAAAAGATGCTTTCCACTTGTGTTTTTAATTTTGTGCATGCATTAGAGCTATACATATGGTTTCCTAATCCTTAGTGAAGTATTAACCTTTTGCAATATGGACATCTACAAAGGAGCCTTCTAACAAACCACAACTGTCTCTCAGTGCTTCCAAACTTTCCTTGGGTGTGTTCATAAAACATGGCACTGGTGTAATCCAGAAAATATTTATTTATTTATTTTTAAATTAATGTAGGCCAGTTAACAGTAACAAGTCACATCATTTTGTTTTAATACACTGCAATCACAACGACGCATAATATTCTATTATATGATATTTGTGTCCATGCTGTGTAGGCCTTAGAAGCCTGAATTTACGCTGCAATACCAGGTCAAGCCAGAAGAGGGACACACACACACACAAAAAAAAAAAAAAAAAAAACCTGAGCATTGACAAGGTATAAGTTTATACTGTTGCTCAAGGAAATCTAGAAAAGCTCTGAATATAAGAATATTTTATCTGTTTAGGACAGTCTGTTTCGAATGTACGTTTACATTTTTGTTTTACAAACTCTGAAAAATAATTGTTGGGATCTTTCTACGTTCTTGAGTAACAGTTATAGCATTTGCAAAAAACTGTCAAGCTGCAGTGATCTGATGCAAACCTCCTAGCACTTTGACAACCATCACCAAGGTTACCAAAAGACATGCAACGAACAGCAAACCACAATGTTATGCAACTCGAGACACACCTACTAAGACACCAAACCCTTTATAGCGCTTGAAGCAACGTCTTGAAGAAAAATTAAAACGCAACAGGAAAAGAGATTTAAATAGTGCCTTTGATGCCATTTCACATTTTCGTACATGGTGGCTTTCTTTCTTCAGGTGATTTGACATTTTAGCATGGTGTTCAGTACCTTGTCTTATGACATTTTATAAAAAAAAAACTCTAACCATCTCTTCACGTTAAAGCAATAATTTCTTTAATTTTGCAACGAACCTAATGTTGCTAACAAGTAAGGCAATCTTTATAGTCTTATAGCCTACCATGGATGTCTGAATAATCACATGTTCGCCTCCATGTCAAGCTATTAAGTAACCTAGATGTAAAATGCACCCCTTCATTCTGTGCTGATACATACATGATTACCTTGGCTGGAGCTGGCACAGTGGAGCGGAGAAGAAGAAGAAGAAGAAGAAGAAGAAGAGGAAGACTGTGGTGCAGCGACAGAGCTGGACGATGAGGGATTCAGCCCTGCGTCAGTCTGTCTGGGGACATCACTAATCTGACCAAGAGAACAAAAAACACACCACTTTTAGGTACAGTGAAATATGCCGGTTTAACCTTGCACTAAATATGTAGCGACAATGAGAGTCACATTATATGAATGAATTGTTTCCAGAACACTGTGATTTATATGAAATAACTCCATAATCAGGTAACACTGATATTTAGTTCCCAATAGAACAGCCCTCATTATGCACATCCAGGTATAAAATACAAGTGTGTGTTTATTTGCCACTCTTTATATAAAAGGAGCACAGTGCTGCTGTTAGCCATCAGAGCAACAGTTTCTGAACAAGTTCAGTTACAACAATATTATTAGGGGATGTTGGACCTGGGATTCGGTGTTCAGTATTGGAATTGGTGCATGATTAAGTTTAGGTTTAGGCCCGAGCATGAATTTTCATTTCTGTACATTAGTATAAACATATATTTACCAAGGGTGCCAATATTAGTGGAGGGCACTGTATCTAGGTATTAAGCTTGTGCTATATAACCATTTTATCATCCCTACATGATATTACACAATATCAACGTTTACTTCAATTAAATTGTACTACACCTGCCAACCTTTAGGCATTTTGAGTAGATGCTCTGCAAAGTAACATCGCTGTACACTGATGAGAGTTATCACTTAAAAATACGCCTCGCACTTCCAGGGTTGGGGGTTCAAATCCCGCCTCTGTCCTGTGTGTGTGGAGTTTGTATGTTCTCGCCTTGCTTCGGGGGTTTCCTCCGGGTACTCCGGTTTCCTTCCCCAGTCCAAAGACATGCGTTGTAGGCTGATTGGCATGTCTAAATTATCCCCGAGTTCCCTGCGACCCGTTGTAGGATAAGCAGTATAGAAAATGGATGGATGTATTTGAACTCTCCAATCTAAACGGACTCTGCCTGGAGGTCCCGCCCTCTTCTCACTGTCTCACGTACTCTATACTCACATGGTGCCTTTGTTTTCTGTTAAGCTAAATGGAAAATTTAGCTTGATTCATCAGCTTAATTTCATCAATGTGAAATAAAATCCAGCAATCTACAATAGGTTCACCTTCGCTAAGATTAGACAAGTATATAGTTAAGATTATTTAAACTCAAATAGTGAAAGGCTATTGGTTCTGGATAATTACATCATTTATCACAATGTTTTAAAATAGAAAACTCACAAATCAGTATTGCACAAGCCTAGGAGGTATGCAGGTTTATTTATATTGAGATCATCTGACACTAACTGCTCAAATGTGAACACCATTTAAATAATTATGTGACTTGGTAACCAGTTACATTAGAACTTGTATAGGGGTTTCATAATAATGGGGGTGAATACTAGCACAATCCCAAACTTTACATCGATATTTGTAAATACTTCTGCAAACAATATTGATTCTTTCAATATTATGTGATATTTTGCATAAATTCATGACATGGGCTGAATACTCATGCAGTGCATGGTACATTTTGGTTTCCTTTAAACATTTCACATGATGTGATTTGATGTATTTTTAATACACTAACAGGGTTAGTAAAGATACATTTTATTTAGTAAAGCTAACTATTTAACTTTATATAAAAACATTATGGTCATTATAAATTTACTGTCAAACCAATTCACTTCTAGCTGTGTGGATTAAATTTTAAATACACTGGATTAAATACACTGCTGATCTGTATATAAAACCCACCCTTTTCAGACTCCTGATACAAAAAAATAATCTGTGGTTGTTCTTATCTAAAAATGTTTGCAGTGCTTTGAAGTCTATCAATAAATACATCCTGATACTGGTTTACTAAGTCGGTCTAAAAAAATAAATTAAAAATAAATAAATAAATAAATAAATAAATAAAACAAAACTCTGTTGGGGAGATAATATAGGAAGAAAAGAACGCAGACAACAGAATTTTTTTTTTCCAATGAAGTGCTAGTTTAAAGTACTTCATTGAAGAAGTAGGTCTTTAGTCGCCATTGACTGAACATATAGGGGAAGTGCATTTCACAACCTAGGCTCCAGAACAAAGAAGAATCTTGATGCATGCCTTGTTTGTACCCTGAAAGATGGTGGGACCAGTCAAGCAGTGCTAGAGGATCAAAGGGGTTTAATAAGTGCTTTAAGGTAAGTGGGTGCTGGTCTGCTTATGGCTTTGTAGGCAAGCATCAGTGTTTTAAAAGCTGATGCGAACAGCTACAGGAAGCCAGTGGAGGAAGTGTTGCAATGAGGTGGTATAGGAGCACTAAGGAAGGTTGAAAACAGAATAGGCATTACAGCTGTGAAAGAGGAACTACAGGGTCAAGTTTAGGTCATTAATGACCTACAAGTGGAAGCAGATACCAAGCTTGCTCTCCAGAGGAACATTTTCTGAAGAACTGTGATTTTCTGTATTAAAGCGACAAAGAATATGACATGAAAATAGCCCTTACCTTTTTTTCAGTGTTTGCCATTCTGTCTTTCGCTTCTTTGGCTTTCTGAATGGCTTTCAGCACTTCGACAGTGTCCAACTCCTTCTCAGTGGTTACTGTGCCGTCTAAACAAACCTTCAATAACACACAGATATTCATCTACTTCATCACTATAACGCTCCTTGTAATTCATTTTCAAATGAAAATGTGAACAGACAAATTAGACATGTAATGATAACCTTACTATACTACTACTACTACTACTATTATACTATAGATGGGAGACAAATTAAAGGGGGAAAAAAAAGCTGTTCTGTTATGTGTTATTTTGCTGGTATGGTTTGGGTCCACTTAGGATCTAAGCAGGGGTAAGATCAAATCTATACAGAGTTCATCTGACTTGTCATCTTTATTGTATGATGAAACATTTCTATATCAATAATGAAATACTGAAAACATGATAAGAAAATAAGAGTAAATTTCTCATGAATAAAGCCATAGTAAGTAAGCCATACCTCTGATGCTCGGTCACAGAACTGTGCCAGAACTTTAGTTCTGTAGTCAGGAATGATGCACATGGGGTTGTTGGCAAGGGAGAGTTTTTCCAAACAGGGCAACATTCCAATGTACTTTATTTCATCCAACTGCAGAAAATGATGTTTAACAGGTAAATCTTATTAAACAGATTATTTCTGCAAAATGCATCGCAGCCATCTGTGGTAAACAACAAACTTCGCAATACCTGTGCTAATCTGTTACTGCTCAAGTCCAGGTTCACAAGAGAATAAAGTTTACTGAGACCAGAAAGGGTTTCAAGCTGATTCCCCGCCAAATTCAGGGTCTTGATGTTGCCCAGTTTAGTGTGAACACCTTCAAGGACTGTAAGCTTGTTATAGGATAGGTCCAAGTGCACTAGATTGTATAGATACTGCAAATATATATGAAAAACACCAGCGAGAGTTTGACAAAAGTAGTTCAATATTATAGACATGAAGAAAATCAACATTACACTTTTTCAGCTTACCTGGAGATTTTCCACCAATGACAGGAAATTGTGTCCGAGATCAAGGAATTCGACTGCAGGAATCAATTTCTAAAATGACAAGGGCAAGCATTTCAAAAGATGAGCCTCCTCGTCATTACCCGTAGAAGAGGTGTGGCCTATGTGTTTGAGAAGTATGTATGGCTTCTGTAAGGGTCATTCCCAGTAAAGGAGGAATGGCCTCTGTGCTAGTCAATCCCAGTAAAAGAGGCGGGGCCTAAGTGTCTGTTAGTCTCAGTGGAGAAGGTGTGGTCTATGTGCTTATCAATCTTAGTAAAGGAGGTGTGGCCTCTGTGCCCATCAGTTGCGGCGAAGAAGGCGTGGCATGTGTGCCAGTCAGTCGCGGCGAAGGAGGCGTGGCCTCTGTGCCAGTCAGTTGCGGCGAAGGAGGCGTGGCCTCTGTGCCAGTCAGTCGCGGTGAAGTAGGCGTGGTCTACGTGCTCAGTCAGTCACAGTGAAGGAGGCATGGTCTATGTACTCAGTCAGTCCAAGTAAAGGTGTAGCCTCTGTCAATGTCAATCTTAGCAAAGGAGGCATTAAGGGACCAAAAAAACACAAACAGGATTAAAAACAAACTGTGTGATACTGTGTGTATTGAATCGTCGGCTGCTTTAAATCAGCCAACAATTATAAAATGGATCTTCAGTCACCTGTCAGTACGATCATATGGTTTTAGAAGAAGAGAAAAAATTCCCTAGCAGCTACAGAATTTTAAGGCAACGATGGCTCACCACAGACTCATCAATGCAGATGATGTTATTGTGGCTCATGTCCAGGGTGGTCAGTATCTTCCAGGTTGGAATGATTGCAGTCACTGCACAGTCGATGTCCACGCCTTCAGGTTCCCACTTGGCAAACTCGGCAGCTTCAGGAACTAAAATTTCCTACAGAGCAAAGTCACCCAAACTCACTTCAGAATCAATACAGCAGCTGGAGTGTTAAATTGGTTTAAGTGGTTTACTCAGCTCAGATCCAAACCTTCATGGACGCAGCTGAACGATGGATACTGAGTGTAGCCAGAGTGGGCTTCAATGCAGGAAGTCCCCGTATTTGCCCTGAACTGCAATCATTTATCTGAAAAAAATTTTTAAAAAACAACAAAAAAAATAAGTTAAAGGTGTTTAGGAGCACACTGTTAGGAATTAACATGATTTAACTTTATACATATGTATCAAACATACCAAGTAACTTCTAGTAGTGATCTCATAATAAATATATAGTGTGGTTTAGCTTTTTAAATTTCTGTCATTTAAACAAACCATTAAGAATATGGTTAAGCTAACCGCTAGCTATAATACCTGATTTAGTGCTGTTTGTTCCTGTAGAAACAATTAATAAGTCCAAGGGTTTAAATGTATAAGATGTATCAGAGTTATAGCTTAAAATTACCACAAAAAAAAAACAAAAAACCAACAACTATATAACAATATTTTTGGATGTTCTAATCAGATTGCAATCATAGAAATCTGGTTTGAATTGGGATGATTGGAAAAATGTCTTTTCTTGCTGGTCAGACTGCAGAGAATACATCCTGCTCAAATCAATATGCCAAAAGATTTGAGGATTTACAACAGCTGATCACTGGCCACAAAGGAAATGTCTCTTACCTCAATCTGGAGCACTGATTTAAAGACGGAAAGGTCAAACGGTAGACTGTGTTCCGCAATATTGCTGGTACCCACAACTCCTATCTTCCCAGGGATCTGTGCATGCACATAGACAATACATAATGTTAATACCAGTCCATTTAACCGATCATCCGTCATATCTGTAGCTAACGGCTGTCTTTCCCTAGCCAGACCAACCTGGCACCAAATCAAACATGTGCCTTCATGGATGTGGGTTTCCAGTGAAAAATGGAAGCAAATAATGGAAAATGGCATTCTACCTAAACAAGTAACAATGGATGTCACTTCTACCAATGGACACCAAAAAGAAGCCTAAACTTCACTACATAAAATTCTATAAACCGGATGAATGACGCATGGAATCGGCAACGACCTCACAAATGGCAAAGCAAATCTTGTGCACCTTGAGATATTTGAGTCTGCAGGCAAAGTCCAGTATATGACCAAGATCTGCCTTGGCATCTCCATTGGAGCAGTTGGGTTTGGCCAACTTCAGCTGTTGGGTGATGGCATAGAGCTGCAGTGGCCTCAGGAGGAAAACCTCACCAGCAGCTAACAACTGCTCACCTGAGGAAAGAAGAAAGCAGAACACAAGCATAACACAAACTGCAAAGACACTGGAAAAAAAAAAACCTGTGGTGTTTATGATTTATAACGAAATAACGAAAAAAAAAAGACAGTTAGCTGTGTTACAATATCACTTATATTATTTAAATTCATTATGCATGGATTGTAATCAGTGTTCCTGCAAGTGAAATATACAATACTGCTGTACAGTCAGTGTAAAGGATGTATACTGTACCATACAAGAGATAAAGGTTGCTTCTTTTGTGCAAGTTGCATTAATCGTGTTTCTGTTCAAAAGTGTAATGACATAATTATGTCTGATTAACCTAACTGAGTCGAAGTTTCAGGACAGGGGTTCAATCAGAACTGCCTGTCAGCACAGTTGTGTATATTGTACCATACAAGAGTTAAAGGTCACTTCTGTTGTGCAAGTTAATCGTGTTTCTGTTCACAAGTGTAATTATTGCTGAAGTATGTAAACTTTATGCTTTTAATGCATGTGTAAAAAAATAACAAACGATACGATCAAGGCACCAAAAAAAAAGTCCATCCATCCATGTTGGGGGGGCGTTATGGGGAAGACAGGATTTCCTGGCAATCTATTGCAAGGCACAATCACACACACACACACACACAACATTACACACACTACGGACTATTTAGAGATGCCAATCAGCCTACAGTGCATGTCTTTGGACTAGGGGAGGAAACCAAGTATCCGGAGGAAACCCCTGAAGCACGGGAAGAACGTGCAAATTCAGCGCACGCAGGGCAGAGGTGGGAATCAAACCCCCCAACCCTGGAGGTGCCAGGCAAATGTGCTAACCACTAAGCCACCATGCCCTATACCAAAAAAGTCTTTGGTGCATTTTTAATTAACTGAAAGATTTGCTACAGTGAAGCCTAATGGCAGCTGGCATATTGTGTTTCATGCATGTCTGAATAAATTTGGGGATTTCTGCTGACCATGTAAACCATTTTCATTTTTATGCTTGATAACTACTGAAATGTATGACTGGAGTAAACAGGTCGATCTGAAGCCTTTCCATATTTTCAAACGTTAGATTCTTACAAGAGTGTACTGTCCATTGATGTAATTCGACGACTAAAGCAAGCAACACCAAAAACAGGGTGATGATAAAGAAAAACAAGTCACAGTTATGTGATGCACGCCCAAATTTCTCAAAATATGAGAGCATAAAATCATACCTGTGTGGTACAGGTCTTCTGCAAGTGTAGCAGCGATGCCATTGATTTCCTGAAAACAAGGAAAAGCAATCACTTGTTAATATTTTATTTATATAAAATCATCATAAAGCCACATCATATATTTGAGTGATTTGCTGATCTCATCAATTTGATAAAATATTGAGGTTTGCGGTTTCCAGGTGTGAAAGATGTTATGTGGAAAGCACCTGGGTTGCACTGATATTCACAGTTAGTGTGAGTGTTAATACACAGTTAGTGTGAGTGTTAATACACAGTTAGTGTGAGTGTTAATACACAGATGCACTCAAAACAGAACTGTAAAATATTTAATCACTGATAGAAGAGGTCTGATCGATAAAAGGACTGATCGGTTTTAAACAATATATATTAACTATTAATAAATATTAATAGTTTTATATATTTTACATTTTCATGATACAGTCAGTAATGTTCAGAAGCAAAGTTCAGCAATATTTTACTTTGAGTGCTATGTATTCATACAGTATGAATTTTAAAAACTCGGTTGATTAATCTGTTATCGGCAGGTACTGCCCGACTGAGTTATACGTAAAATCCAGTATTCGTCGACCTCTCATTGGTAGCACGTGAAAGTTCTTTCTATCTACATCATAAACTCATTAATATCACTACAAAAGCACTGATTACCAGCATTCAGATTAATTGGATGTAAATGTGTTATGGGTCATGGGTACTGTTATATGTTTACTCAGTTTTTGGCTCCTTAAAGTTCCTTAAAAATATTGTACATCAAAATGTATAATATTAGAAGTAATTTACAATATTATAATAAATATTTCAATATAAACATATTTCAGGGTGGATTTGTACAATAGGTGATTAGTCTGACAATAGACACATCCAAACCAAGGACATGACTTTATAGCCCATAATTTTTTATATATATATATAAAAATAAGTCATTATAAGTTGCATTTTCAGTTGAATTTGGGGAAACCACTTGAAGCATTCATTGTGTTGAACTATTTCAATT
>JANDJT010000114.1:17094462-17105185 GCA_024331685.1 Stegophilus panzeri
CCACTTGAAGCATTCATTGTGTTGAACTATTTCAATTGCTTTTGTTTGATTTGTTCATTGCAAACAGCTGAAAGTTTTGACAATAAACCTGATTTGCAATGGGGGTTGAATAATTTTGATACTTTCTAACTTCCTCGCACCATCCACTGTTGTTCTATCTTGCACTCGTTTCCGATTCTTCGGTTTTTTTTTTCCCCTTCAACTACCTTCAGAATCAACGGCCCTGGGTCACTGTTGCCACTTTGTGGAACAACTACATAGTGCAAAAGAATTAAATGTGCATGTGCGACCTGCACGTACAAAGTACACATGGTTAGAAAAATCTGCCGGCGCACGTACTGTACACTGTTCCTAGCATATGCGTAAAAAGTGACGTATACTTTGGGCTTAATAGACTGATTAATATTTGTTACCAGCAGTTTTTGTTTATTAATCTCAATAAATACAACTGTTTTCCTAAAATAGTGGATTTTCATACATTAATGTGTCACAACGTGCAGTTTTGTGATTAGCTTTACAACCAACCAAAAGACTGTATGCTGCTTTACATGTAGCTAGTTACGATTATTAACATTTAACTATAAATATCTTACCTAAATGGAACTCCTGGAAAAAATTATGCGAAACCGTTCCATGGAAATTATTAATTTATTTATATTTAAAAATTATGTGATGTGAAATATAAAAGATAAGCACGCGTTCTGCATTCCACTTGAGTCTATATTTAACTGCTCTAATGGATTTTAAAGGAAATGGTATCATTTATGTGTCAAATTGAGAGAGGGTCTCTCCCACACAGAACGGGGGGGGATCAACAGAGCTGGATTCTTTTTCTGCATGTCATGAGTAAGGCTGAGGATGGAGTTATGCTGGAGGGAATTCTTATTTCACTCTAAAATCATACATAATTACTGCGAATATGTATAATACAGTCTTGTGGAAAAAATAAGTACACCCCATGGATATGGTTGGCTTGCTTTTTTTTTGTGTTTTTTTTCCATATATGGATAAGCAAACATTTGATCATCTTTGAAACAATACCTATTAATAAAGGTGACATACTTGAACAAAACCAGAAGGAAAATTAGCTTTTTCAAGCATTTATTCAACAGAACTATCAATAGATGTGAGATTCTTCTGTGGAAAAATTAAGGACACCCTTGGCCTCAGAAGTTAGTATTGCCCCCTTTAGCAGAAATAACTTCTTGTAGGCGTTTGGCATAATTGTCCACCAGGCTTGCTGGAATTTTTGACCACTCTTCCATGCAATATTCTTTCAGTTGCAAGATGCTTGAGGGTTTTCCTGCATGTCCTGCCCGTTTCAAATCCCCCCACAACATTTAAATGGGATTCAAATCCAGTCTTTGACTAGGCCATTCCATAACCCTCCATTTCTTCTTTCTGAGCCATTCCTTGGTGGATTTGCTAATGTGCTTAGGATCATTATCCTGTTGAAATGTCCACTTTAGGTTCAACTTCTACTTTTGGACAGGTGGCCTCACATTATCTTCAAGCACTCCTTGATATGATGTAGAATTCATAGTTGAATCAATGAATGCAAGCTGTCCAGTCCCTGATGCAGCAAAGCAACCCCAAACAATAAAATTTCCCCCACCGTGCTACCGTGGCCAGAGCACATTATTCCAAAAGCCCTGGTCTTTGCCTATATGTTCATCGGCAAACTGTAGTCTTGCAACGGTTTTTCCTGGCACGCCTCCCATACAGGTCAAATTTGTGCAGTCGTTCTGATTGTAGAAGCATGCACTTTGACACAAACAGTTGCAAGACTTACTAGCAGATCCTGTGATGAAATTTTAGGGATCTTGGAGACTTCTTTTTGCATCAGACAGTCTGCTCTTGGGCTGAATTTGCTGGGAAGGCCAGTCGTTTGAAATCTGCGCCATTGGTAGATTATTTTTCCATACAGTGGAATGATGCATTTCAAATAATTTGGAGATCTTTTTAAATCCCTTGCCAGACTCAAAGGCATCCACAACATTTTTTCTGAAGGCCTTAAAGAACTCTTTAGATCTTGGCATGATGACACCACACACCTCAATAACAAAGGGAACACCAGACACTAGATATGAGAGAGGTATAAATAAGACAAGTTCCATGTACTTACTTTTTCCATGTGACTGATCTGTTTTGTTAGTAATCGTGAAAATTACTACAAAATGTCAATGAAAATGTTATGTGTGTCATTTGATAGTGTATATCACCTTCATTAATAGGCACTGTTTCAAAGAGAATCAAATGTTTGCTTGTCCAAATATGTCAAAAATCCAATAATTTGCAATTAGACATCTAAAGCTATTAAGGCATCGCAACTCCAAAGTTGAGAAACTAAAAGGATACTTTTGTTTTTGTTATACTTCTGGAATACACTTCCAGTGCAAATACCCACTACACATTTACACACAATGTCTTCTGTACTTGTACATACTAAGAAATACATATACTGTATGCAAAGGTTAAATAAATAAATCAAGTTGTAGATATAAATGCTGCCAAAAAATGTTCCTGTGCAAGTTGCACCTGGTGTCATTATAAAAGACGTTGCCATTGGTGAATTTTCACGCAATAAGTAGCAAACATGATGAAGGTGAAGAAGCTTTCAAAGGTTCTCAGGGACAACAATATTAAACAACAACACTCAAGTGGAAAAAGCTACAAAGCCATAGCAAAGACATTAAACATTCCTGTCAGTACAAGCGGTTTGATATCGTGTAGGTGGAAAGCTCGCTGAACCACAACTAATTATGCCTGGACATATGCGCCATACAAAATTTCACAATGCATTCTCAGACTAATGATTAGGAAGATAAGAGAGAAGCCAGCAGTCAGTCAAAAAGAGTTGTAGGATGACCTGAAAGCAGCAGGAACAATAGTTACACAGAGAATAATAAGCAATAAACTGCACACAATCATCTCCATTCCTACACCTCACACACAAACCTATGTCAATTTTTTTTTTTTTAAAGCAGAGATCCATGTCTAAAAGCATTGAGACATATCAGAACTTTATTGGAGCTCTTATATACTAATTAAATACTAGTATATATCTTATATACTAATTAAATACTAAATACTAAGTATACAATATACTCTAGTCAGCAGAAACAATAATATAATTTTTTCAGTAATTCAGCTTGTCATATTTCGAGAAAGGAGAATTGCACGCATGATCTCAAAAACATCAAACCCACAGTGAAGTGTGGAGGATCATGATATGGTGCTGTTTCTCTGCAAACAGTACTGGGACATTACACATCATGGAAGGAAACATGAATAGGGTGATGTATCGGGACATAATAGAGGAGAATTTAATCTCATCAGCCAAGAAACTGAATCTTGTGAGAAGATGGACGTTTCAACAAGACAACGAGCTCAAACATACTGCCAGAATCACACAAGACGACCTCCTGACTTCAATCACATTGAAAACTGTGCTTCTTGAAGCTGTAAGTGCCAACAACAGCTTTGCAATAAATAATAAATAATGTTGGTTATTTGTGGCGACTAAATACTGTTTTCCCCTATCAATCCATTTTTAAAATATAGCTTTGTTTATGCTTGTGTACTTTGTCGGTCATAATTAAGTACAAAGCCAAAAGACATTAGGAGTATTACATTAACAACCAGTCTGGGGAAGACAAACCAAGTTACTCAACCTGCAGGATCATACTCTTCTGATTTCACTTTTCCTGAAGTGCTCACTAAGAATACACACCAGCCAACTAAATACACAGCATCGCAAAATCACAGGTGTGATTTACACAGTGGGGGACAGGACTAAAATGATCAAACCACTGCAGAGTTTATCAAAGAAAAAAGAAAAACAGCAAGTAATTTGAACCATAATTTTGTGAGAAAAACAGACATGACCAAGCCAAAAAGAAATAAAATCATTCACTAGAACCTGTAAATAGTGGAATTATCCCAGAGACCCATGAAAATCCTGCCTGAATAAAGCTTTAGTTTATTCTTTATTCCTATTTCACTTTCATACCACAGGTTACCACATGATGCAACCATGCGATCTCTACAGTCTGGAAAGGATAGTTTCACACATCTCACATCAAAAACGCTCAGGTTTTTTTTCAATAATGGATAAACGAAAACACATTTTTTTAACACTATATACACTTTTGTGTATTTCTACTCTCTGTAAATATTAAATATACATTTAATATTACACAAGAGTTTTTAAAAATTCATTTTTTTCACATTTTGGGGAAAAAAACAAAACAAAACAAAACAAAACAAAACAAAAAAAAAACCCAGAAATGGTTCAAATAAATTTAGGACATGCATTTGAAACCTATATGAAACTTCAGATGCCAACAAAGCAAATTTAACACATATATTAGTCAAAAGAAACGTAATACCACAGTCTGGATCTCTCTTCAATCTTTCTAATTCTGCCCCACCTTTAGTTAGTGAACGTGGAGTTTGGCCTGTGTTAGAAATGCTGAGTAGGGAGGAATGCTTCATCTGATCTGTTACTGTGTCCACAGGTCAATAGTATTCAACTGAGCAGTGTCAACAACGATAAAATACACAGATGCTGAACAGCAACCTCATTTTCTATGCCAAAAATAAATTTAAAAAAAAAAAAAACAACACATTAAAGAATGAAATGTATTCTTTGTACATAATTATTTATTAACCGTTGTAGCTGTGGAATATAATCCATACTACTACTAATCGCAGTGTTATTAGAAATCAGGATGGTTTTAAGCTTAACTAAGATTAATCTCTGAGGACTTTGTGCTTTCTGGTTTCTCTGTAAGCTGCTGTGCTATTTTTGTCACGTTAACTTCAAGAGAGGACAGTGAAGGCTGATGTATAATATAATCTATAACAGGAACTAACTTGTCTCATGGATGTTCCAGAACATTAAATGTAACTATAAAATAGACAAAACATACGATCCGTCATTGCGCTTCACATCGCCCCATCGTTGCTTAATTTAACGTTGCTAAGTGTTTGATTGCTCTTAAAGCACTGCAATTTACTTATAATTATTCCTTTTTTTTACCTTTCTTCAATACAAGACATGACACACAACATTCGCAAGCACAGTGTTAACTATCCTTCTATGTTTAGACTCACTTGTCAGTCGCTTTTTATATAAACAGCTGGCCCCATTCCCCCACCAAACAAAACACCATGAAAGATGCATAGAAATACTTACATACAACTGGAAGTGTAGAAAGATGGATAAAACCTTTGGTACAGCCACAGGGAATCGGCTGAGCAAAGTTTGCAGATACACCTCTAGCTCCTTCTGCCTCTTTTCCACAAGAGTTTTGGAATTTTTACCAATTATCTTCTTAGGAGGCAGCAGATGTTTATCAATCTTCTTCTCTGAAGTGAGCTGAAAGACAAGTAAACCATACAATACCTCAAATACTGTAAACCATCATGATACAAATGAATGAAGGTCACATTTGTCAATCATTTAGTAAAACTGTGTGTAAATGTTTTCATTCGGTTTTAGTAATGCTGGTTTCCTTCATACTCATGTTCTTGTAAGTGTAACTGAAATAACTAAGCTAGTTAAACTTGACAATGTAATCTGTAATTTTTTTTAAATGCAGTATTGTGAAGCTTATTATTCAGTGTTCACATTAGTGACTCATATGCATCAATGCAAAATACTTGGCAAAGTATGCATATTGCAATGCAAAGATTTACAAATAAATTCATTTGTATCCAGTATGTTAATAAGGGTTCAGTTAGTATAATACAGAGGTTCTCAACCTTTTGTAATTAAAGCCTCCCCCATCATGTGGCATGTGCCCCCCATATAGGAGCAGGTATAATGATTATTTATTCTATATAAAACTTATCTATCCATCCATCCATCCATCTACACACACACACACACACAGACACACAGTATCTCACAAAAGTGAGTACACCCCTCACATTTTTGTAAATATTTGATTATATCTTTTCATGTGACAACACTGCAGAAATGACACTGGATGTGTGTGTGTGTGTGTGTGTGTATATATACACATATGTAAAACCTAATCCAAAATCTGTTTTTGATAGATAGATATTTCTTTTGTACTTTTTTTGAATTACTTTTCATAACTTTTATGGGGTTTTTTTTTATAACTTTTATAAAACTATATAACGGACAGGTATGGAACATGAATGATCAAAAATGTTTCTGAATACTATAACTACTTTGAACAAGAGAACTAGGTTGTAATAACGTGGACAATTTTACATGTAAAACATGTTGCATTCCATTCGTCTTGCATTCTACAAACATTCGCACAAGAATTATGCAAACTGGGACAAAGGGCGTGTCTTGTCATCCATGATATTGTTAAATCTCTGGTTCTCAGACTCTCACTGAACAGAGCAGACTCAGAGAGAGGTGTGAGTGCAGCGCGAAAGCAAGATCTCGTGCTTGCAGGACAGTACTGCCCACATTTGGAAAGTCACTAAGGTTTGTCCAAAAAGTCTCTAGATTTGTCACTAGTCACTTTTTTTTTGGGAAAAAAAGTTGCTAAAGGGGTCTGAAAAAAGTCACTAAGTTGTCAACACCGGTCTGCTAGATAAACAGCAGGCTAAGCTCCACCTCTTCCCATCAAAAAGAAAATACAGAGGGAGAGGTAACGTGTGGTTTTTCATTTACGCACATTCTATTTGAAAATCAATAAAATACACCGAGAACCCAAATGATACCATCTGTGTTTTTTTTTCTTGAAAACAATTTTTGCGCCCCCGTTCCCATCTCTCTGCACCCCCCAGGCTGAGAACCACTGGTATAAACCGTATATACACAATTGAAACGTACCTTTTCATGCAGTTCATAGAAGTCACTGTAGCGATGCTTTACAGTCCACCGGTGTTCCCCAACCTTCACCTCAATTATGTAAACCTAAACAGAGTAAAAACAGGAAGAAATCATGTTAGCAATTTCAAAACACCCTGCTCTATTTTCAGTCTGACATTACCATCCCCAAAGTGAAGGCTGGTGGTGTGAGCATCATGCAGTTGGGATGCTTTTCATCAGCATGCAGCAGTTATATACTTGATTATTCTGTATTTTGGCCACCTAACTAGAGCATGACAACAGGGATTTGAGCTTACTAATAAATATAAGTGCTTACATAAGCTCAAATGCTGTAATATTTAGGCCATGTTGTAACTGAGTTTTAATTGAAAAACAGTAACACTTTCTTTTTTTTTTTTAACCCAGAGACCTGGGGTGTACTAACAAAGATTCAGATATAATCATTTCCTCTGGAAAATTCTTTCAAAGTTTAATACAGAGCGTAAAGGAAACATCTGAAACCCTTCTCATCTTCACAAAGATTTCTGATATTGTCATTTTGTGTAACACAAAGAAAGCATATGGCACTGTGAGTTAGTTAATGTTGATTTATAATTTTTGTACTAGGGGGTTAATGCGTTGTCAATATTTTATAAAACAGTACAAGATTAAAATGTTACTGCACTCGAACCACTAATTTAAACAACTTTCACTTTCGCAAAGCAACGTTTCTTTAAAATCTACAGAAAATAATAAAACTACTATTCCAACAGGACTTCTCTGTTGAAGGCGCGAGATGAACCAAGTGAACTGACCTGGCGTTATCTAGCTGTCTAAATTAGCTACAGAGCTAGCATATATCGGCTAGTAAACCAGACAGCAGGGTCTGAACGTCCAGTAATAGTGTATTTTAGGTTAACTTCAAATAGACAGACAACTAATGCTTATTATTATAGATATCCCTATAATAAAGAGAGTAAACAGAATTTGAATATTAGCTATATTTTATTTAGCAGTGCTTCTCTTGCTAGCTCAAGGGTTTTGCAAACTAGCTGTCAACTTCACAACACATACCCAGGCTTGTTAGCAAGACAGCTAACTAACCTGCGCGATTCTATCTGTATATTATATAAAATATAACGCTGATAAATAATATCTAGCAGTCCTCGCAGTAATTTCTCTGACTTTGATGTAAACACTGGCTCAATCCCAAACAGCTCCTCAGTCACTATTTAAGTGCACTACCAAGGGGTGTGAAAGACTTGATTGTATAGACTATCTAGTGCACTATATGTCCAGTAGAGAGGTATTTAGTATGCGGTCAGTACGATAAGTGTCACAAGATAAGCTGGATAATGTATTATTAAAAGATATGTCTACGCGCAGAGTCTAAATACACTTTAACTACATTTATAGGATACTGCTAAATATTAAATAACTTACCGTGTAGTTCTCCACTAGTTCCGATCCAACGATACAAACACTTCTTTCTATGTTTTGCTCCGTAAACGCCGCACAGTCCATTTTAACCAGGTTTTTAAAAAAAACTGCGCTACACCATTATAGAAAACCTGGAGAACGACAATATACGTCTAATGCATACACGGGTCATGAGATGTGCAGAGAAAACATTCAGTCCCTTCCATGTCTCTTGTGATTCCAGGAGATAATAGATCATTTCCATCTTCTCTTGTAGTTTAGGGTCTAAAAAATAAAGTGCAACAGCGCCGACTGTTGTACTGGAGTGTAGCAGCGCCACCTGGACCAAAGACTGTAAGTTATATTGAACTTCCCCAAACTGTTGACACAACTTTTAAAGTACACAATCGTCTAGAATGCATCTAGATGCTTCAGCTAAGAGGCCCAAACCTGTTCCGGCATGATCATGCCCCTGTGCACAAAGCAAGCTCCATGACATGGTGTGTCAAGGTTGGCATTGAAGAACTCGAGTGTGCTGCCCTGACCTCAACCCTGCTGAACACCTTTGGGATGAACTGCACCCCAGGCCTCCTCAGCAGACATCAGTGCCTGACCTCACTAACGCTCTCATGGCTGAATGAGCAAATCCCCACAGCCATGCTCCAAAATCTACTGGAAAGCCTTCCCAGAAGAGTGGAGGTTATTATAACAGCAAAGGGGAACTAAATCTGTACTGGGATGTTCAGCAATCACATACAGGTGTAATGGGTCCACTTAGATTTAGCAATAATGAATGAGTGTCCCAAAAGTCTCCATACATAAGGGACTATGTTTGCCAGCACCACGTAGGTTGTGCCTTCGTCAGTGGATGGTCGTGGATGTCCACTTCTCGGTTAGCCCCCAACACTACCAGTCTTTTGTTAATAAGTGTGGGAACAGTGTTGCGTGTGATGTGCTTGCCATGTTTCCTGTTAAAAGCCATCACAGACTTGCGACAGCTTCCCGATCCTGCAATTAGAATGATTTCATTAGGTTCTTCTATTGCTAAACGCATTGTTAAAGGCTATCTGAAAAATATATATACGTATATAATATAATCTAAGTATGCTAAATAATCTAAAAAGTTATCACTTCCCCTATGTATGGAGACATTTGGGACACCCTGTATAATAGAATAAAACAGAGCCCTGCCACCTCATAGCTGCAGGGTCCCCAGTTCAATCCTCTGGTTCTCTGATTTTCTCCCACATCCCAAAAACATGACGGTAAGTGGCTTGGCTAAGATAAATATGCCCCTTGGTGTGAAGTGTATGGTGTCCTGCAGTGGACTGGCACCCCATCCAGGGTATATTCCTGCCTCACACCCAGTGTTCCCAGCATAAACTCTGGATCCACCACAACCCTGACCAGAATAAAGCAGTTATTAAAAAAATATATTTGCCATGACAATGAATTTTAATTTGTATACTTCCAGTAGTATTGATAGTTTGCAGACACAGAGGTCCAGCCGCTTATAAGAGGTGTTCATGTACAGATGAAAGTGCAATAGTGCAGTACAATAAATAAATAATAGTAGCACAAATGGTTTTCAAAAGATCAAAAAATATTTTAAATATATAATTTAAAAAATGCATTCATGTATAAATCAACATAAATCCATGCCTGAAACATCATTCTCTATTAGTCATCCTTTACAGGTTATAAAATAAAATGGACATTTTAGTTGTGTTCCATCACATTCATTCTACCCTGTTACCTGAATACTTTCAACCACTGAAATAGAAATACACTGGAAAGGCCGTAGGGGTCGCCACTCGGGTTTCCTGCCGCCATCTTGCTCAGTGCTTCATGGAGACAGCTGCGTACATTGTTTACATATGGAAGAGACACATTTTCGACAGGCTATGCAAGCGGAATAATGCCGCATGTGCCATCAGTCACCACACTTATAGAAAATAATTAGTTGACTTTGAACATAAATGTCATTATTACAAATCTGTGGTAAGACTCACCTTCATAGGCATACAATGAGAGGCCCCTACATGTAGTGCTCCAATCTCTAACAACTCTTCCCAGATCAAACACAGCCTGCATGCGCTGCCGTTTCAATCTTAGCATCTATATGGCTTTTACTAAAATCAAGAGGAACAAAGACATGATTATGAATAAACACACAATTCATTTCAGTATCCCATTATGCATTTTCATTTTGAAAATATATTTAAACTGTATATCTGACTGTTATGACTATGGACAAATTTTGAATTTTTCAGTTGAAATTGTTGCTTTTTTTTTTTCTTTTTTTTTTTTTCAAATACAAGAGTCCATATAATGTTAAGTAGCATTATATATCCTTAACCGTATATATCATCCTAATCTGAAATGTTAATTGTAAAAATGTTTCTAGTCTGACAGTGTTATATGCATGTTTCTAGTCTGAATTGTTTATCTGTATATATGTTAATAGTTGGTAAGGTTTATTAGAAATCTGAAATGTTGATT
>JANDJT010000114.1:17105285-17119439 GCA_024331685.1 Stegophilus panzeri
AATGCTATTTATTATTTATAACCTTTCTTAGGTATAAATTGACAACCATGGTGGGAAAAAATATGGCTTATTGCTTCTGTCAGTCTTAGACAAATTTTGTTTTGTCTAACATTTTAGTAAGTTTTACAATGGCAATTTTCCCACCACAGCTGTACCATTATTTGACAAAAAACTCATCAAGTCAGGTTTAATCTGCAGAATTTTATTCCTATTCATTCTAATCAAGCAGTCTCTTGCCCATTCAATTAATATGTACATATAATAAATATTATTAATATATGCATAAATATAAATCAGTGTTTATACATACTGTTATTAATGTGCATATTATTAAATTATCCATTACTGATATGATTTGTAATAAAAAATGTTTGCATGACAATGTATAACATTTGAAAATGGAGGGGGGGAAATGATTACAGAATGTCTGTATATGTGCCCCTTGACTCAGTTTGGGCTTTTTCCTTAGGTACATGTGATCTGACCCCATGCTGCCACTAACTATGGACTCCATGTAGCACTGAGCAAGATGGCGGCCCGCGATCTTGCCTCGTTATCACTAGTTGCGATATGATTAGCCATTCCAGTGTATTTCTATTTCAGTGCTTTCAACCCTATCAAATCACGTGTTCAACAGGAAGTTGCATGATCCAAATTTCCTGATCCAAGTCGTGGCAAGGAAGAAAAAAAAATTCTCACTTTAAGAAATATAATTTCTTATTTCTTTATTTTCACTGTTATTGTGATAATAACTGATGAGGTGGAAAGTACAACCATATTACCCAAATTATAGACTGAAAGTAAATTATTAATAAGAAACTATTTGAAATAAACCAATAGAATGTCTTAATGCCCTCATATGTTAAGTAGTTTATCATATTTTGTGGATTTGCTCATTCTAAAAAAAAGAAAACCCTGGCTGCGTCCGAATTCTCAGTTGGCGAGAAATACCCGGATGACACACTGCTTCCGCTGAGATTTTGCAGTAAAAAAAAAATCCCATAATGCAACGGGACTGGTGAGGACGAGCTCAGAAAAAAAAAATGGCGGACGACAGCGTGTCGGCTCTTTTTTAAGTATTAAACCTTTGTTAAACAGGACTTGTTTAACAATACCCGAATAAATTGTTAACTTGTTGAAGGTTTAAACAAGAAAACAGTTGTCACAGCGTTTGAAACCTTTTTTGTGAACTCCATAATGCCTTAGCCGGCCAAGCTAACGGCAACGAATTTACCTCAGCCTGTTAACACTAACCACATTACATTTCTAATTCAGTTAACTTTCCTGATGTGTATTTTGCCATTAGTGCGGTTGTTTTAATCTGGTTGTCCCTTTAAGATTTTTGATGGCGTCGAAGGTCACATGACAATGGCAACATGGCGGATCGTATTCATATTACACACACATACTGATTAGTACGTACTGTTTCAACGGCCAAGCAATAGGTACTGTTGCAGTACGCGATTTCGGACTTAGCCCCTGTTATTTTCAACCCTGTTACTTGTTGAAGAACACAATGCAGCCACTGTCAGCAAAAAATGGGATATTGGTTGAGATGGGTTAACACGTTTGATTGGTTAAATGCTTGTTTACTTTGATTTGGCTTTGAAAAATAATTTTGATACATAAAGTTTCATTTTAACATTTACAAAGGCTAAATGGCCAGTCCCCAGTCTTGGAATCATCCAACTGCTAGAAATTGTTTAGTCTGGAACCACTGAGGAGTCCTGGGTTCAGTGGGTTAATTATTTATCATATATACTACATTGCACTTTTACAGGAAACAGCAGCCTGCCACATGGTGGCGCCAAAGGTAGAGTTACTTCACAGCGTCAGGGTCCCTGGTGTGATCATGAGCTCGGGTTACTCTCTATGTGGTGTTTCATGTGTTCTTCCCGTATCCTGGTATATGGATTAGCTACACTAAATTGCCCCTACGTGCAAAAGCATGTGTGCATGGTGCCATCCACAGTGTATTCTGCTCCCAGTTTTCCCAGGCCAAGATAAAGCGGTTACTGAAGAAGAATTAATGAATAACTGGTCATGTGTCAAAATTGCACCAAATGTCATACACAGGGGTTCATTTGGGATTTCGGAGCTGGAGGAGCTCTACATCTTTAATGGGTGCCAACAATATAGGAGCAGCACCATTAATTTTATGTTCTCAATAGTGATTTCAATCACAAATTGTGACTAACACAGTTTCAATATATCTGTTTCTATGTTAAGAATTTCATTTAACTGCTTTCTGTTGGGTGAACAGACCACAATACTTACATATTTGTCAGTTTTGACATCAAAATGTTATAAATAAATTTTTAAAAATCAGGGCGCACGGTGGCTTAATGGTTAGCACTTTCGCCTTACACCTCCAGGGTTGAGGATTCAATTCCCACCACGGCCCTGTGTGTGCAGAGTTTGCATGTTTTCCCCGTGCTGTGGGGGGTTTCCTCCAGGTACTCTGGTTTCCTCCCCCAGTCCAAATACATGCATGGTAGACTGATTGGCATGTCCAAAGTGTCTGTAGTGTGCCCTGCGATGGATTGGCACCCTGTCTAGGGTGCACTCTGCCTTGTGCTTGATGCTCCCTGGGATAGACTCCAGGTTCCCTTTGACCTAGGATAAGTGGTTTAGAAAATGGATGGATGGAAATAAATAAATAAATAAAACAGTTATATGATTTTCTGTCAGTAGTAAATAAAACTGTGAAGCCTTTCAATTGGAACAATTAGCATGTTTTACTTCAATGATCAAATATACTGTACATACACAGCAGTTAACTACAGAGCTGCTGAGATAACATGGTGGTTATTTTTAATAAGGCACGGCCATGACGTAACAAATATTGTATAGCCACAAATTATTATGTTGTTATGGCAATGAATTGTGTAACTTCACATGTTGTAGGAACGTCATACTTAATACGTGACCTCTTGGTAATTATTTGGCACTAATGGGCAAAAGAGACTAAGAGATTCAGGGCCTCCATAATAACTGCCTTGACTAAAGTAAGTGTATAGTTCTTTTACAATTATTATCACAATTATATCATGGTGCAATTTACATTTCCATGTAATTACTGGGCAGAAGCTCAGCTCCACTTCCTGTTCACATTACCTAAAAGTAGGAGTGATATTTATCACCTGGTTATGGACTAGGACACTGCTAAATGATTGTGTTTAATGCTCTAGGACAAAGTCTAAAGCGATAAGTGCATCAACATAGATTTACCATTGATCATTTTCTCTCTCTGTTAAAACCATATTGTGTTTCAAATCACAAACCTTGACCTAATGCTTAAGATGGCCATGTGTACATAACATGTACATGTTGTTAGTCAAGCACCAACTGTTTCTTCCTTAAGGGAAAAGATGTTAATAATGCATGTGAGATTAAAATATAGTATCAGATTGTGTTCAGTGCTAGCTGATATTAGCTCGCTAACTCAACCAACACTGTGTCCTGTGCTTGAATGTTCATTTTATTGTCTGTTTAGTTAGTTAGTTAGTTACAGTTACATTTATATAGCACTTTTCTAGACACTCTAAGCACTTTTACATAGTATGGGGGAGATCTCCTCAACCACCACTAGGTGGTTGCATCCACCAGGATGATGCGGTGGCAGCCATAGTGCGCCAGAACGCCCACAACACACCAGCTATTAGTGGAGACGAGAGCGTGATGTAGCCAGTTCAGGGATGGGAATTATTAGGGGGCCATGATAGAGAAGGGCCAATGGGGGAATTTCGCCAGGACATCAGGGTTATACCCCTACTCTTTCACGAGAAGTGTCCTGGGATTTTTAATGACCTCAGAGAGTCAGGACTTCGGTTTAATGGCTCATCTGAAAGACGTTGCTGTTTTAGTGTTCCCCGTCACTATACCAGGGCATTAGACCCCACACAGACCACCGGGTGAGCGCCCCCTGCTGGCCTCACTAATACCACTTCCAGCAGCAGCCTTACTTTTCCCCAGGAGGTCTCCCATCCAGGTACTGCCCAGGCTCAACCCTGCTTAGCTTCAGTGGGTTCATTAATAAATACAAATTCAAGACAGAAGCAGCACAGACTCCAGCTTCAACTGGTCTTTCTATTATCTACAAGTCCCTCTCTTATTCTTGTAGTAAAAGAAGAATAAAATATTTCAATACAGGGTTGTGTTTTATCCCATACATTTTGTATAATTAGTTATTGGCACACATATACTGAAGTCCCACAGTCATAGTATTTATAGCATAATCTACGTTGGGGTGGTTAACAGCATCACACCAACCCATCGATGATTGTTTTTCCTTTAACGGTATGCTTGTTATGTTTTATTTCTTCCTTTAAAAAAAGAATATATGTTCACACATAAAAGCATACCGTATATTTAAGTATTATATAAATATTATCTCAGCTTCCTCAGAAAATATTACTTTAGCTTCCCTAATTTTGCCTCCACATGAAATTGGTAACATGACAGTCCAGTGTTTTGGTTTTATTATTATTATTATTATTTATCATTGTCATGGGTGCTGCTGTCTCAGTTCATAACACAACAAAGATTCTCATTACAATCTACACTCAGTTTGTATGAAGATTTGGCCACTAGTTAGTCTGGCTACATGATTTAGATGACTAAGGGCTCAGAAGGTGTAGTGTATTTTTGGTGTTTGACAGTGTGTGGTGTCTCAAACACTTCTACACTGTACATACACTTCTACAGTTGGAATTAAGTTTACGGATTATAAATGAAAATAGTAAAATCTGAATAAGTATCTGAAAAAACAATGTTTTTTTTTAAATGGCCATGTATTATAGATAGAAAAGATGGTGTCCAAACAATCTTAATTACAGAGCTCCTTCCAGTGTGGCACCATTTTGGGATTTCGCTGTTAATTTTGCGTTATTGTTGTTTCTCGTGTTTACATCAACCTTCAATCTATCCTATGTAAAAAATGGTTGACAGCCTAGTGTTTTCTACACTAGGAGTAGTACGCTAGAATGCAGTTTTGCACGTAGCTTCTTTGTCTTTGTGCTTTTGAGGACGACATAACTGATCTGTGACCTGTTTGGGGTTCTATTTTCTGATGGTTTTATTCTGTGTGGAACAGCCATCACCGATTCTAGACCAGCTGTTAGGACAACGTCCAGGGAGAAACCATCGTTTCAAAATTATGATGGGGGGTTGTGATATAATTTAGTCCGATTTTATTAGTTTAAATGACAATATGCCTTATTTTTGTTTTTTATTTGATTAATATATAATTTTACATCTCTGTAGTATTGTGTACTAGACGAGCTTTTTCTAGCGATATTGTTTTTTCTTTCCAAACAATAAGCGAACACCCCCTTAACTCAAGAACACGTGCGGCATCCGAAAGTTATATAAGCCGCAACACAGTTTGCCCGTTGAGAACGATTGACAGTAGTTACTGTGCTGCTTGTTGGGGCCCGCGTGCGAAGTAGTTTGTTTGTAACAAAAATAAGCAAAACAAACTACAAGCCAATTTCCCCACCTTTTAACGTATAATTAGACGAGTTATATACTCCGAATAACAAAGAAAAAGAAAGTATTAAGCGGGGTGTGACTCGGTCAAGCTGCCTAACGGAGAGGCACCGCGTCAGGCTATGAACCTGCGAAAGCCAGTGACAAAGAAAAAAACGGAGAAGATTGTAAAAAGGTAGAGCATAGAGAGAGACACTGAAGGTGAAGATCCGCGAGAAACAAAACCTCCCCATCAGACGGCGGAGTTTGTTCTTTGTTTTCCACGTCGAGAAGACGATGTGAAGGAGAAGATTAAGGGGAGAGAGAGAAAGAGAGAGAAGCTAGTTAATGCTGTACGACGAGAGAATGTGTGGGAAGGGCATGATGTGCCACGGGGAAGTCCAGCGCCACGAGCTGTCGCTTAACCACGAGCTCAAGGATGAGGAGTCGAAAAGAGCCAAGCACAGCTGGCACAAAAGCGGAAGGCGGCGATGGCACAACGACAGGAGGGAGCACAGTTTAGTTTTGCGCCGCAATCCACCGAGACCGCGGCGCTCTCCAGTCTCCGTATCGCTGCGGCCAGCCAACGTCCGCGGCAGGCGCGCGCCAGGCATGCGCGCGCCGCGCAACACCAACCAGTTCCTCATGCACGAGAAGTACCAGCTCATGCACATGCGCTCCGACTCGGTCGGCACGGACAGCTGCTCCGACTGCGAGCTGGACCCCGCGGATATGGACTCGTACCTCGGGGTGCTGGAGAACGCCCGCGGGGCGCTGCTAGACAGCCCCGAGCACCCGTTCACAAGCAGCCCGACGTTTCACTTTTTCACTTTCCCTGAACCGGAGCGAGAAGACAGCATGCAGTACTTTCCGTCCGAGAACGACGTCATGCAGAGCGAAGATTTCATGCAGAGGGACTTTAAAGAGTTTTGTGACGCCGTGGCTTGTACATAAACACTCGCCACAGGTAAATAACCTGGTGTGCACTTATTACTCATGGCAATCAGATCGTCCAGACCAACAGGACATTTTATTCACTTTTTATTCACAACGATAACGATAACTTTAGTGTTATAATGGCATGCCGTTATCATGATGGTTTTTTTTTTATTACAATGCATTTTGTTCCGGAAGTAAAGCAGTAAAGGAGGAGTGGACGAGCAGCCAATCAGATTCGAGATCACTCAGTCCCTCCGGACAGCTCCTAAAACCCCTAAGAGACTCCGTGTTGGACATCTAGTGCACTACAACAGGGTAAAGAAGCCCTATACCCTATATGTGGTACACTTGTTTAGGGAGTAGGGAGCCACTCGAGGTTCAGCCATATCCTGCTGTTTAAGTGACGTTTTGTAAACTGAAATAAAATTTGACGTTTTTAAGTAATTTCTGTGTCTATGTAATATACTTGTGTCTCTTCTTCTTTAATCAGACACTAAAGGGTCTCATAAATATAAATAGGTGCAATGAATAGATTAAAAATTCATGTTTATTTATATAGCAGTTTAATTAGTTTGAGTCAGAAATTGAATCGGTGCTTCACAATGAAGGATTAAAATTTAGGAATAAAGAATATTAAGTCCATTCACTTAAAAATATGAAAGGAAAACAAATCACAGTAAAGGTTAATGGGAAACGGTGTTGGTAGAACAATAAAACCATCCACTAATAGTAAAACCAAAAAATCGACATGCTTTAATAAAAAAAAAAAAAAAAAAAAAAAAAGATTTATCCTGGTCAGAAATGTATTAGTGCAGCATGTGTGTAAGTTGTGCTGATATAAACCCACATGCATGGTGAAAATGTGATCAGGATAATACATTGCAGTTATTAGCCATTTTATTAACAATTTTTTTTTTAATTTAATTATATGTATTTTGGATTGTAACTTGCACTATAGTTACTAGGGTTGTTCCCTTTTATACCTTTTTAAGATGTCTCTTTCACCTGGAAATGTGGATAGTGTGTGTGTGTGTGTGTGTGTGTGTGTATATGTGTGTATATATATATATATATTTTTTTATTATTATTTATTTTATTTTTTAAAGGGGGGGAAAAAAAAAAAAAAAACCCTTAAGGTACACCAAACCATAAATTTGCTTTCAGAGTAAAGCCTTGAGGGAACTACGTGCACCTTTCTGGATAAAAGATACCTAATAAAGGAACAAAAGGTGTATGCCTAATGGTAAAACAACAAGGAATGGTACAGTTAAGTACCCATTTTCTGAGTGCACATTATAAGCATGTATAAATTTTTAAATCAAAATACATCTCATTAGTACCATTGTGTGGAGCTTTCATATCAGTGGTTCTCAAACCAGTCTTCAGGGCCTCCCTACACTCCCTGTTGTGTGAGCTGGGATACAAAAAAAAAAAAAATCTGGCCTGCCTCAGAGTGCCCTGAGGACTGGCTTGAGAAGCACTGTTTAATAAATTAGATTAGACTGTATAAATAAAGCCTCACGTTTTGCAGCCAAACACTTAAAATGATCAAGTTAAATAAAAGCAATGCCTAATGTTGGCCGATAAGCTAGCAAAGCTCACCAATAGTGCAACTGATTATATTTAAGTAAGCCAAAAAAATCATGATCTCAATGTATTTAACAGTGCAGTGCTATGTCTATATGAAGTACAATGGGTAACAGTGGTGTAATGTGGCTTTGGCTGTTTGGGGTGCTGAAAGGGAACACTGTAAAGCATTTGTAGTTTAGCACTTGGGCTGCATGTTGTATCATCAGTAATGGCAATATTTACCATACCTTGATAACTTAATATTGCAGAAATTTAATGTTCAAATGAGCCCTCTAACCAACGGCTACATTTCTTATGTGCTCTGAGATGCATCTCAGACACAGCTCAGATGTGGTTGAAATAATGCAAGACTGTGTATTCTTTGTGTGGTCTTGTGACAGTGACATCCAGTGTTATGCATTTAGGAGGTTAAATATCGTATTCAAGGACAGACAAGCAAATGATTGACATTGAGTCATGACAGTGATAGCTCAGTTGTAAATGTTCTGATCTAGTGATTGCAAGGTCAGTTCAAATACCAGGACTGTCAAATTCATTGTTTGACCCTGCTTGGATTGTGTCCTCTCTCAGTTGTAGGTCACATTGGAAACATCTGCCAAATAACTAAATGCAGGTAAGTGTATTAATCATTAGAGTAATCTGCTCTAGTGAGACAATCAAAGTCTAATAATAATCTGTTCACTTTGATTATTTTAATCGTGTTAATTGATGAATTTCCAATTAAGTACACAATTAGTCATACTTCCAAAACAAGTCTCATTGAAATGAAGCTGAACAGAAACTGCTAGCTCCTTTAATGGCCTACAGTAGGAATAATATTTGCAACAGTACAGTGTGGCTTGCTACCAAATTAGTGTATACAGTACAATAACTAAAAAAAAAACCATTAGAATTTGGTCAAATGAAAACAGTTTATAGAAACATTTTTCCATATGGGAGTGTTTACAGGAATGTTCCCTCCTTCCAGGATTTTACAATCGTAGAAATGAACTCAAAATCAAGCAAATTCCACAATATTTGGAGAAGCTTGCAATTTTTCAAAATTACCACAGATTTTCTGCAGATTTGGGCCAAAACGTGTCATGTGACTTCATTACAATGCACATTCAGCCAAAGCCCTCTTTGATTCACATGCGTCAAACATGAGTACAGCTTAAAGGTCATCACTGCGAAAGATAAATTTTGTGCAGTGGCAATTTTGCCAGTTCAAGCAGTTTTCTGCAAAAACAAACAAACAAAGGAGTAATTTTTTTTTTTTTTATCGCAACAGCAAAATCAAGCATTTTGATGGCCACATCAATCACAAAAAAACTCAGCGGAATCCTGAATGTTTATTCCTCCTTCAAGACATTCAGACCATACTTGTACTGTACAATGGCCTGTTTTATTTTTCAAATATATTTTTCCTTTAAAAAAAATTGGTTCGTCTTTTTCATAAGCAGGAAAATGTGAGACTTGTCACAAAGATACTCTGCAAGAAGAGACTAAAGGAAGCACTTCATAATGAAGCTCTTTGTAAATGATTGAATGACATCAGCAGTGGTCTTTTCAAAGCAATGAGCATGTATTGTGAGCCAAAGTCTTGTAGGAGAATTGAATTGAGATGAAGGAAATAGAGGAGAAAAGGACAGCCAGACACAGTGTTTCAGGAATGTTTCATCAGCAGCCATCATTATTTTCAGCAGATGAGATCATTAGATTATTATGATGTTGTTTTTTGCAGTGTAAGTAGACATATGGTGATAATCTCAAACACAATGTACACCTCATATGCAACTATAATGTTCTTGTGGACACTTCACAGTATCGTTACTGCCCCTGTGTTCCATATAGCGAGAGCCTGTATCCACACCAATTTCCACCAAGTTAGGTGAAGATAAAGATTTTATTTATTTATCTATTTATTTTATCATAGAATTTTTATTGGAAAAAGATTTTATTTTTTATTAGGATGGTATTTTTTTTTTCTTATCCAACCCCTTATTGTTTATTTATTCACATTACCTCATATGCTTCAATAACTTATAAATCATTCCATACATAAAAATAATTGGAAAAAGTATGTGGTCATAAGATTGAGGAATGCAAGTTGAAGAGATTATGCAGTGATATTTTCAGAGAACTGTCCAAGTCTCAGTATTTTAGGTTTGTATGCTCCGCACCAGTCCAGGACACAACATTAACATGACGATTTTACATAAACTGAGGTACTGTTAGTCATATTGCAACATTATTAGCAGTTAGATATGGTAAAAATATGGTGTATTGTAATATTACTGGCATGGAATAAATGTATATGTATAATTAGCTTGGTGAAAATGTTCACACAATTTTCCACTTGAATTTTCCCACAATTTAATAGTCCAGCCATGACATGTTGTTTGTAGGGTGTTTGTTTTCTTTAATTATGCCAAGTAATTAACATGTAATAGATGTAAGATATATGTAATAGATGTAAGCAAGATTTTATGGCACTGCAAACAGAGATGTGTGATGGACAGTTATCTTTTAAAATCCTGCTCCTGTCTGGCCCCAAAGAAATTCTGATCAATAGTGTCTGTTCTTGAAGAAACAGTCCACTCCCAAAGAAATTCTGATCAATCCCACCCTCTCCTAAAGAAAGTCTAATCAATCCTGCCCGCTTCTGAAATAATTATTATCAATCCTGCCCACTTCTGAAGAAATTCTGATCAATCCTGCCTCCATCCAAAGATATTCTGATCAATCCTGCTTGCTACTAAAGAAATTTTGATCAATCCCGCCCACCTCTGAAGAAATTACGACCAATCCCGTTCATTCCTAAAGAATTTCTAATCAATCCTGCCCACTCCTGCAGTTATGATAGTTTTCACCTGATTTTCTGTTTTATTCCTCAAAATATAAATGAAATAAAAATGTAAAATACAGTGACATTGAGCAGAATAAAAGCAATTAGTGAAAGTCACTGAATCAACGAGTGAACGTGGAACAGGCACCACACAGTACAAGCACCCAGTACACTCTCATATTAATCAATATCTCCTGTCTACGTCCCACAAGCTTCATATGTAGTTGCTCTCTCACACAACTTTTTGTTGGGTTTCGCAGGATCCCAGTTCCAATGCACACCTCTAGCCACAACCATCACACACAGTGTAAATATGGGTAGAGCTTTCCACTGAAATGAATAGCACGTGGTGTTGTGAAGTTGCACATGGACATGTAGATTAACACACATGAAGTGTGTTGTTTTACATAGGACACTGATAGAGGTTCTCCACTTAATGGTGAGTTAATTTGACAATGTATGTGATATTTGAGCCATTTTCCACGATTGCCTCATATGGTATTGTTCATACACACATAAGTCAACAGTACATTGGAAGAGATCATGAGAATGCAAATTACACTAAATGTTTGCTCACTGTCAAGAGGGTGTGATAGATTGGGGTGGGATTTGGTTCATGTACAGCACTTCACATAACACACTGCGATCTTTGATAGAAAAGCAAGCCGTCCTGTCTATACACACTTGCCCTGACATGTTACACAGCTTCGTTTTCATAGGTGTGTCACGTCAAAACTGCACTGAACTGAACTTATTTGAATAGATTTGGTGCTGGTCATACTGATATCAAAAGAAACACAGTAGAAAAGATATGCATATATAAAATTTGTATCAGAGTATAGCTGCAGCAATGTAAATAAATTCTGAAAAGTTTAGTTGAGTTTAATGCACAAAGGTTCCAGGGAAAAGGGAAGTTTAAGACAAAAGTCAGACATCAGCTGTGGGTTGAATAAAGAATATGAATCACATATACAGTTGCACAAATCCCTGCTGAAGTAACAAAGCGTATAAGGAACCCTGAAAAATGTAATTTGTGGCCCTGTGTGATACCAAATTCCACGTGATTTTATTATATTTTATATTTTATATTGATTATATGTTCTCAGCTTCTTCTGAAAGACCTTGTTTCCATAGAAATTACACAGCAATTTTTGCTACCTCTACATTTATGAGTGAAGATCATGTTATAGACTATAAGATTCTCAGACAAAAGAAAGTCACCTTTACAAATAGCAGCACCTTACTGTTCAATATCAACAGACAAATGTAATTTTGCATAAAACTGGTTTGGCAGACACAGACTTTGTCTTTTGAGCTTCATGTCGAAGAAGAACACAATACTGACACTGACTTAGAGATCGTGATACGACACATACATGACCACTTTATTAGGAATACCTGTACACTCGCTCATTTATGCAGTTTTCCAAGCAGCCAATCATGTGGCAGCAGCACAATGCATAAAATCATGCAGATACAGGTCAAGAGCTTCAGGTAATGTTCACAACAAACATCAGAATGGGGGGAAAATGTCAATTCAGTGACTTTGACTGTGGCATGGCTGTTGGTTTGAGTACTTCAGAAACTTCTGATTTCCTGGGATTCTCACTCACAACAGCTTCTAGAGTTTACACAGAATGGTGCAAAAAAACAAAAAACATCCAGTAAGCAGCAATTCTACTGGCAGAAATGCTTAATTGATGAGAGAGGTCAAAGGAAAATGGCCAGACTGGTTTGAATAGACAGGAAAGCTATGGTAAAGCAAATGACCACTCTTTATAAACTCGATGAACAGAAAAGCATCTCAAAATGCACAACATAGGAAAAATATTATGATCAAATGGCTTTGTGATTAATTAGCGTAGTCTCACACTGAAAATATGAGAGGAAACTAATCTTTCATTTAAATACATTGTTATATGATGTTTTTTAACAGGGCCACATGTCACATTTATTTGGTAACCCTAAAAATTTTTATGAACAAAATGTAATCTGAAAAATATGTCATCTGAGGATTTTAGATCGCATACTTTGTCATCCACGTCTTCCTGTTTCAATGGGGCAAAAATACAAAATTACAAAGAGATCAAATTCTCTTTTCACTGATCAACATGCCTTCATAAATCAGCAAATAGCTACAAAACTAGCTACACACCTGAAAATTATCCATATCCACTGTTAGGGCAATCATTTAAAACAGGTTTTTAAAGAACAAGCTGTAATGAACAAGCCTGGAAGAGGACACGCATGTATTTATTGATGGTTAGAAATGCAAAAATTTCTCTAAATTTCTCTGGGAAACCAGTTACATGGCATCATGGACTCCATAAAGTATCAGGAGATTTTAAATAAAAATCGGAATGTCTCTACCAAGAATAGTTAATCTTCTAGCAGGACAATGGTCCAAATTCCTAGCTCTGTATTCTCATCATGCTGTTGTGTTGGTAAAGGGAGGTTACACAAGGTACTACATGCAGGGGTTTCATTAATTGTGAACAATATGATGGGTTTTTTTATTATTATTTAATTGTAATTAAAGGTTAGATTCTCATATTTTCAGTGTGAGATTAAGCAAATCAATCACAAAGCCTTTTTCCCCCCAAAACCTTCTTTATCTATCTTTACCAAGGTTATCAATAATTGTGGTGCAAACTTTCTGGACTTGGATCCCCATGGATCCCCATGAAAATGTACAGTCAATATATTAGAAAGAACTACACTATATGGTCAAAGGTTTGTGGACACCTTATCATCACACCATATGTGCTTTTTAAACATTGTATTTCAGATTTAGTCCATTGCTTCCCAGTCCACTCTACCGGGGAGGCTTTCTACTAGATTTTGGAGTGTGGCTGTGAGGATTTCATTCAGCCACGAGAGCATTAGTGAAGTCAGGCACTGAGAAGGCCTGGGGGTTCAGTCAGCATTCCAGTTCATGCCAAAGGTGTTGAGTGGGGTTGAGTTCTTCCACTCCAGCCTTGTCAAACAATGTCTTGATGGAGCTTACTTGGTGCCCAGGGGAATTGTTATGCTTGAACAGGTTTGGGCCTCTTAGTTCCAGTGAAGGGAAATTGTAATACAACAATATACAAAGACATCCTATGGATTATGAGGCAATGGGAAATTACTAAGGATGAGTGAATGAATGAATCCTGCAAGTTCATGTTTATAAATGTAGTCTTTGTCACACAAGCTTCATATTGGACAGCTTGCCTGCACAAAAGCCAAAACCTCCTGCTCATGCAGCTTTTTGTCAAGTTTTTGGGATCCCAGTCCCAATGCACACATCTTGTCTAGTGGCATGCTTTCCAAAAAAAAAATAATAATAA
>JANDJT010000114.1:17119539-17139413 GCA_024331685.1 Stegophilus panzeri
ATAAGTGAATAGTGTGCCTCCTAGTTGTATCTGTATTTCTATCTGTGTAATCATTATCTGTTCATTCAGAATTCAGAATTCAGTATTTGGTTACACTCTTAGTTTTCTATGTGGCTCTGGATAAGGGCATCTGCTAAATGCTGTACATTTAAATTTAGGATTCAAGAAAAAAAAAAACATCTAAAGGACATATACAGTTGATGAGGTTTTACAATTAGAGTAGGGCCTCACTGTTTACCATGGAGAATGCAGGAGTTTTTCTACCCTCCCCCTCAGCTGCTGCTCTTAGGATTATTCAGTGTGATGATGTAAAAAGGACTCTCAATCCCAACTGATTTGCTCTCTCTTCTCTTTCTCTCTCTCTCTCTCTCTCTCTCTCTCTCTCTCTCTCTCTCTCTCTCTTCTTTACCTCCCTAATTGTGTTCTGTAGCACACTGTCAATGCCTTTGACGTTCTTTCCCTCTATTTCTTCCTTAACAAAGGACCTCCTCCTACTTACCAGGTTGTGCTGATGTGCTAAATGTCATGAATCCATGCAGAATTCTGCACTTCTACTGCTATCTATCTGCCATATGAGGAATTGTGTAGAAGCAAATGATCTACTTTTTTCTCGAACTAAGCCATTAAACTCCCAGGACGAGTCCATTACAAACACAGTAATTTACATACATAATACAGAAGTTAATCCTCACTTAGCTAGCTTGTTAACGCTTGGGTTTTTATTACAGTCATCCTAGGATTAATTAGTTTGTTAGTGAAATTGGCTAGCTACAATACTATTTACAAAGCCACTGCTCAAAAGGTAATATTAGATAAGCTAACAGCTTAGCTGGCTAGTGCTGTATCTAGTTAGGTTAGCTAATCTTGCTAAACCAGGACATGCTACGACTAACTGTTCTCTGTGGCCAGCCACAGTCAGACACACTGTTGCTGTTGGGGTTTTTTTTCTCTCATGTAGAAAATTAGGCCTCATATAGGCCTTCAGCAGTACATGAGACAGATCACAGTGTTTATTTGAATTTTAAAACAAAATTGATGCTTTCTGATTTTCTAAAGTAGAATGATTATTAGATACTCTCACTTGCCAATTTGGGAACACATATACCCCTGTTAATTCATGCAATTATCCTGTCAGTCAATTATGTGCACAATGCAGCAGCACAATGCATAAATCATACAAAGCTTCAGTCAATATTCACATCAAACATCAGACTGAGGAAAATATGATCTCAGTGACTTTGAGAAACTTCTGATCTCCTGGAATTTTCATACATGTTTGCAGTTTATCAGTGTCTAAATCACACACAATCAAACTGCATCAAGTTGTTCAATATCTTAAAGAGACTTGCTTATGTGATTTGTATGATTTGTAACTATGTATGATACATTTTTCTATAACAATGGAGTCATATTGTCTGTGCAAGCATCAGACTCAGATAGCAGGTTTCAGGGTTAAATTTTATATTAGAAATGATGATCATTTTGAATGGGAATATAGCGGAGGTATAGTGTACATATAGTGTACATGAAGTTGCACTTTTTTCAGTTATTCTTTTCTGGATTTCTGTTTATCTTTTGTTATGGATAGCTTGTTAACAGCTTATGGTGTACAGCTTATAGTGCAGCCTTCACAAAGTGTCTGTGATTTTTGCATGTTTCTGATGTACTGTACATTGCAGTAGCAGACCGCAGAGGCTTGAACTGGACCTTCAGTGGTCAGATGGAACTCACTCCTATCATACCGCACCGCCACCATTCAGCTACAGACACATAACATGCGCACACACCACACCACAAACAACCCACTGCCAGTGTGTCAGACTTCAAATCTAAATACTTCAAATTACCAACCATTTAGCTGTAAATTTCATTATTATTTCCACAAAAACATATGTCCTGTAGATGTGGATATTTTTACATTTTGGTACTGTTGTACGAGTACAGCATTTGACACTATTGACCATGATATTTTAACGGACAAGCTTGAAAACATTGTCTCATTATACAGACCTATGTATCACGTCCTTTACCAAACAGGCTAAGCTGGGTTTAGACAGCGAAGCCCCTTTATGGTGCCCCCACGGCACACAAACAGCTGGTCAATGATTTGCTAACTAGATAGATAGATCTCCACATAGAGCTTGAGAGCCATTACTGGACACCAGGCTGGTCTCATCTGCAAGGGCAGATAGATTGATAGAATTATTAATATTCATGACTCTGTCTTCCATCAAGAAGGATCACAGAGCACACAAGTCAATCCTCATGTGTTTGAACAGTCTGTGAAGGTGTCATGTGACTCTTTTTTGCAATAGTGCTTCCACATGCAAGATCAGCACATTTGTTTGACTGCTCACCTGCTGTTAGGACTGTTGTGCAGCAGCCAGTCATCCAGATAAGGGAATACGCACGTACCCGGGTGTTGCAAGGGCTCTAAGGCAACTTGCACACAATTGTATCACCCTAGGTGGCAAAGCAACCCAGTGCCACTCCGCTCATGTGAAAGCAGAGAAATTAATTGTATTACACAGCATCTGAAATGTGTTAATGTCTTAACACTCAACTGCTCAAATGTATAAATGAGATAAATGTAAGTCGCTCAAAGCTAAATGGAACAGACGGTCTTAAAGTAAATGAAAGTAAATAACACTTAATATTTGGTTGCATATCCCTTGCTTGCAATAACTGCATCAATCCGGCGACCCGCTGACATCAACAAATGGTTGCATTCTTATTTTGTGTTGCTTTTCCAGGCTTGTATTGCAGCTTCTTTCAGTTGTTGATGGTTTCAGGGGGTTTATGCCTTCAGTCTCCTCTTGGTGAAATGCTGCTCAACTGGGTTAAGGTCTGGTGATGATTACTGCTGATGAGTGGTTTGCATCTGCTTTGGCCTCTATATTTCTGCTCTCTATTTCATTCTTCTTCGAATGGTGGATTGTGATATCTTCACCACTGCCCTGTGAAGGTTGCTGGTGATGTCACTAACTGTTGTTTTTTCTTCATAGCTCTCACAATGTTTCTGTCATCAACTGCTGTTATTTTCCTCAGTCAACCTGTTCCATGTCTGGTTGTTAGTACACCAGTGGTTTCTTTCTTTTTCAGGACATTCAAATTGTTGTACTGGCTATACCCAATGCTTGTGCAATGGCTCTGATAGATTTTCCCTCTTTTTTGTCAGCGACAAAAGGGCTTGCTTTTCTTCCATAGACAGCTCTCTGGTCTTCATGTTGGTTTATCATTTTTAACACAAATGCAGTCTTCATGGGCAAAACCCAGGCCTCAAACCAAGACTTGACATTCAAGCTATTAATTCTTTAAACAATCAATTTAACAAGACACACCTGGACAGCAAAAAAATACCTATCACTCACATGTTCCAATATTTTTGATCACTTAAAAAAATGGGTGGATTCAAACAACTTTAACCTTGTTCAAACATAAGGTGCCATGTTCCAAGTTGTTTAACATATTCAGCCTCATATTCATCTTTTCTTCTCAAATCCAAATGTCTTCAGTGTATAGCAAAAACAATAGTATTGGCCTTGCCATTCCATTACTTTCGCAGGGGACTGTATTTCAGCATGACAAAGTGAGCTCCATGAAGACATGGTTTGCCAAGGTTGATGTGGAAAAACTTGAATGGCCTGCACAGAGCCCTGACCTCAACCCCACTGAACACTTTTAGGATAAATTGGAACACAGATCTCACTCCAGGCATTCTCACTTGACATCAGTGCATGACCTTGTGGATGAATGGGCACAAATCCTCACATCCACACTTCAAAATTTAGTGTGAAGACTTCTCAGAAGAGTGGAGGTTATTATAACAGCAAAGGGGGAACAATTTCATATGGCTTGCCCATGGCTTTGGAATGGGATGTTCAACAAGAACATATGGGTGTGATGGTCAGGTGTCCACATACTTTTAGCTACATAGTGTATTGTATAAAGTGGTTACCCTTAGTGCTTGGTTTATCAATTCATAGTTAATTCATGAATGACTGGGTATTGGGCCATGAATAAATATATTCATAAATAATTTTTTGACTTTTACATGTATATCTATAAATAAAGAATATTATTATTTTCAGGAAAGCAAGTAAAACATCTCACAGGGCCTCAATGCCTCAGGTTACACCCATTGAGTGCGGCGCACACACCCCTTCACTGACTGTTAAAGCTTTCTGCCTTAAGAAAGACACACTAGTCCTGCAGAGTCTGTACAGTCTCATACAAGCGCTTGTTGATTTTGGGAAATGCCACGTTTGGTTTTGGGGCCAAGTTTTTAATAGGAAACACACAGTTTGGAGCAAAAGTGTAAAGGGGAAGAGGTTTCAGCTATGGCAGAAAAACAGAGGCTACATCCCAAACCGCATACTACCACACTACATAGTATGTAAAAAATATGATTCTGTCCAGATGTATGCGCTTATCCTTATGAGGAGCTTCCACTGACAAAATTATTAATGCAGCTAATTAATGCTTTGCCTACACCTAAACCTAATCCTCACCTTAACCTCAGTTACCAAAATGAAACCTTTTGGTAAAAAAAGGTTAGTTTTCTTCATAGAAATCAGCCAAATGTCCTCAAGAGGTCAAAATTGTCAGATATATCTATCTATATCTATACATTCGGTCCTCACCAAGATATGTAAACATGCCTACCCACCCATCCACCCTCCCACACACACACACATGCCTGCAAAGCTAAAGCCAACCTATCAGAGAGGAAAACGCCTTCTAAAGCCGTACTGACGACAGGTCTCATATTAGCATCGCCCTATCATGCTGACACTTCTGTTATCCGATCCTTTAGCTTGAATATAAACTTGTACGTGGGTCACAGCTATTGCTGAATTCAGAACTAAACAGGGAGGGCTCATGGGAAAGGGTGGGGGTAGAAAAAAAATATGAGGCCCTTTAAGGGTGGAAAAGTACAGGCACGCAGAGGAGCTGTTGTTTTATGATCAACACAGGCACATGGTTGCAGACCTGTTGCGCAACACATTTTTTTTTTTTTTTGTCAGACTTAACTATAGCAGCAGATGTCAATACAGTTGCTTCAGTGTGGATGGATGGATAGTTTGCAGCTGAGATAATGCCTCAGTGTTTCTTAGTGCGTATGGGATTAGCACTACATATACATATTTTAACATCAGCCCAGCTGCTCAGCTTTCAGTCCAATTTATAAAGTCTGTATACACATTAAAGGCATTCATTCATGCTACTTGGGACTCCTTGCAGGCATGTGTCTGTGTGTCAGTGGGGGATGGGTTGTTATTCTGGTGCAATTCATGCCTTCCTCTCAGAGTCATGTGACTCTCTGTCTGTCTGTCTGTCTGTCTGTCTGTCTCTCTCTCTCTCTCTCTCTCTCTCTCTCTCATACACACACACACACACACACACACACACACACACACACACAAACACACACACGACACACAGGACATGCCTACAAAGCTAAAGCCAACCAATCAGAGATTCACTCACTCTCCAGCTTTGTCCTTAGGATCTGGTATTCGTTGAGTATATTCTGGTTTGGAAAGGAATTTTATGAAGTGCTGGTGAATTATTTTGCATCTACTTAGGTACCCAGATGTGTACACAGTTGAAAAACACGTTCAAACGAGTCCTAAAAGATTGGACAGCAAGCAGGAAGTAAATAAAATGTGAACAGAGGAAAGAACAGACTGGGGTGCCAAAAATGAAGGCAACTAATGCAAACAGCAATGTTTTAAACCATTAAAAAAAATAATCTGTTCAGAATAATACATACATTAATATGTTCAATAAATGACTGAAAATGGCCTAGGAACATCATTCCACCTTTACCCATGAGGGTCTATGAATATGTATTATATGCAAACAAGAAACACACCAATGTCCACCTTGCTAAAAGTTAGTAAACTAGCTCACATCACCAAAAGACACAAGTGGAATTTCAATATCCAAGTCTCGATTTGCATTGCTATCTTTTTAGTGATGTATTAAGTATCTTTATGAAGTATTCAAACCTGTGAAAATATTGTACAAGCACAGTATTGTTCATTGCAAACAGCTGAGATAGATGTGTAGTTTAAGTGTTTAAACTACACAAGTTGCAAGTTCAAGTGTTTCCAGTTACCACCATAATTTGCAAAGCCCTTGAGCTCATATGTAATGTTCCCTGTAGCATTTTTAAACCAAAGAGGTGACAATAGTGATTCCTTGATTAGAGTGCCATCTAACCTTTGTAAACTCTTAAAAATGAATCTTTAAAAAAAAATCTTTTGGTCCGTTCAAAATCCACACTGAATCTAAGAAAACGTGCATTTAACCATTAAAAATGTATTAACCCGTCTCAAACAACAATCAAACAATTGTTTGGTTGCAAGGTTTCATTGCTGCATTAAAAGCTGTATTTAGCATAGAATTAGCAAACACATTATGTGGTTAACTAACAGTAACGTTGATGGCATGAGGACATTAAGGACATTCTATTCATTTACATAAAATGAATGTATTAATATTTGGGTAACAGGGTTGTGTTTGTTTAAAGTGATCTCATCAGTCAATATCAGAATGATGCTAACATGATCTTCGAGAAATTCAAATGATGCAACGTCCTGTCGAGCTAGTGACTTGAAAGATATTTCAAATACACCATAGGCCCATGGCCAAAAATTTTTATACACCTGACCGTTACACCCGTATGCGCTCATTGAACATCCCATTCCAGATTTAGTCCTCTCTTTGTTGTCATAGTAACCTCCATTCTTCTGGGAAGGCTTTTCACCAGATTTTGGAGCATGACTGTGGGGTTTTGCTCTTTCAATCACAAGAGCATTAGTGAGGTCAGGCACTGATGTTGGGTGAGGAGGCCTAGGGTGCAGTCGGCGTTCCAGTTCATCCCAAAGGTGTTCAGTGAGGTTGAGGTCAGGGCTCTGTGCAGGAGTTCTTCCACACCAACCTCGGCAGACCATGTCTTTATGGAGCTCACTTTGTGCACATGCGCATTGTCATGCTGGAGCAGGTTTGGACCTATTAGTTGCAGTGAAGGGAAACTGTAATGCTGCAGCATACAAAGATATTCAAGACAATTCTGTGCTTCTAACTTAATGCAAAAGTGTTGGGGCGGCTTGCATATGGATGTGATGGTCAGGTGTCCACATACTTTTGGACAGAGTGTATTTCACAGAGAGTGAATGTTGTGGGGAATAACTTGTGGAAAAGGATGTTTCAAGCATAAAATGTTAAATGGATTGACACATTAATCTAAAAAATAATAAGATTTTTTATAAGTATTTTAATTATTATATTTTGAAGTCATAGTGGGCTGGGACAGGCAAAAATGCTGTTTTTTAAAGGGTGTATGAATGGTGTATGAATGGGTGCGTGAATGCACATCTTTGGGCTGGGGTAGGAAATCGGAGTACCCGGATGTAACCCACACATAGGGTAGTGGTGGGAATCGGACCCTCAACCCTGGCGGTGTGAGGTGAACGTGCTAACCGCTAAGCCACCGTGCGCCTTATATAACCAAGATTAGCTATCTAATTATTGTTAACCATGTACAAATCATGTTTTTGTTTATGAGTACTTTACAATAAGAGCATTCTTCATGATGTATAATTATGAAAGAAAACAGATCATTAATTAAAAAACCCCCCAAAAAACAGTAATGTCTGTAGCTGCTAAGAGTTAATGAGTGTAGGAAAGTTTGAAGAAACAAAGACTAAAGAGAAAATGGTCCCAAAACGGTCACCACAAACCACAAAATTCAGCATGTCGCCTTTTTTCACTGGACTCATATTTTACTTGGGAACTGGTAACTGGGGAACACATTACCTCCGCTTTTACTAACACAAAATGGCAACAGAAGGTTACATCGATTGTTGTGTAACTGAGAACAGCTGTTCCTCCTCCTCTGCGGTGTGATAGGAAACCTCCTGTTTATGGGCGACAGAAACAGGGGGAGGGCTAGAACAGAGTGTATAGCCTTGGAAACGTGCGTAACGTGCAGAGCTCAGCACTGAACATAAACAATGCTTTGGCACCATGAGTGATATCTTTAGCAGGAAGAGTCAACCACACTTCACTGACAGCAGAAAAAACAATGCGGAAATGTTCTTGAGCAGAAAGCAAAGATATTCAAATACCTTATCAAGAACAACATCAACAAATCAATCATCTAAAACATGTTTGATATCTGAATTTTGCTTCTTCAGTGTTGTACTGCAGCTATGAGGCTAATGTTGCTAACAAACAAGGAACTAGGGTAGCTAATAAATAATCCAAGGTTATAGCTGCCAGTTTGGCATTATTTACTGTAGCCCAAACCTCATGGCTAAATCATCACACACTTACCTTCAAAGACATCATTTACCTCAGTAATATACTATACATAAACCTTTTGATAAAGTAACATAAAACATATGTATGGCCACTACTCCTATTTTGTTTTGAAAGTTCTGTGACATCCTTTTATTATTATTATTATTATTATTATTATTATCAATTTATATAGATAACATCGAGTCATAAACCACATAAACAAATCTATTTGAGATAACGAACAACTCAATGAATCTGAAGTGAGTGTGTGTTGATTTAGACGTGAAGTTCATACAATGCTAAGCTATAAACTAAGCTAAGCTTTCCTTACTTGTCAGGGTTAAGGTTAGTTACATTACATTGAAGCTTTAGTGCAAAACCAGGAACTTTAAAAGGAAACAACAGACGTTAAACATGTCTGGGCCAATCAAATAATGTCATTTATTGGTTAAACTGCTGATAAAGGTTCAGCCTGTATGAAAGAGAGAGCTTATTAAAAATATAAATAGTTTGTCACAAACAATGTTTTTTCTACATAGCAGTTTGTGGTTTTATTGTCTCATACAGGAATGGCTTGTTTTTTTTCCTGGTTTGTGTATTAACATTCAGTGTGAATCAGTTAATTCAGTCATGAATTATTATGTTATGAATTGGTAGCTATAGGCTTTTCTTACTTGGTAGGAACATCAAGCTTGTAGATCCAGTGCAAAAGTTCAAACACCAAACATCTCTGAGCTGATCAGCTGTATATTGTCTTAAAGGGAAATGTTTGGATTGAAGAAAGACCTGTTTTTAGGTTCTGCACTAATGACTATACGATTATGAGTTCCTTAATCATTGATGGTTACGCTTTAATTAGATTAATGGCACATACCTTTAGATCCATTTAGATAAAAAACGTCAGCGTATTGAGTAATTATTTTTATTATTATTTTTATTTTAAAATTCCAAAAACCTCATGTTGATTCACTTTGCAATAAATTGTCCACTGATACCGGACCATATCTTTAAATTCTATAGCTATACAATTCATTGAATTGTATTGAATTATTGAATTATTAGTAATGTAAACAATAACATTAACAGATGCCCAGAATGTCCTTTGCATACTCTGGGATCCTGCTGACAGCAGATGTGTGTGCACAAAGGGAGTGTAAATAAGACAAGAATTTATTTATAGGTACACAAATGTCATGCTTTTTTTTTTTTTTTTTGCTTGTTTTTTTTAAACTGACCCTGGAAAAATGATATATATTTTAAAAAATCTTTACAAAAGTATTTTAAGGTTCACTGAATGAAAGCACATACAGGTTTATTTTTTTTTGTATACTTAGACTTTTAGTAGATTATAATGGGCTGTTTTGACTAAAATGGAACAAGCCCTTTGAACAAACTAGTGAATGGAAATGGCCTCTATGTGCTGATAAGGCGGAGTGGAAAATTGATAGCAAACAATAAAGGTGTTATATATTCATTCTCTCACACACACACACACACACACACACACACACACACACACACAGGCAAATAGCTTTTGCAGGCTGGTGTAAAGTAAGGCAAGGCCAAAAACAGCTGTTATCTGTTATACGCACGGTTGTTTGACACTCAGTGTGGGTACAGCAGTTCTAAATGTTCATGCACGCATACAGCATGAACAATCTGTACTCCAGCCAAGTGCAGAAGAGTGGCTTAGAGGCACGTCTCAGAACTGAACATGTCCAAAACAGTTACTACGTTCTGACTTTTCTGCAAGATGTACAACCCAGAACCTAATCAACAGCATATTGTACTAAAACGGAAGAAGGTTGAAGTTTGAGGGTATTCAGACCTGACAAATTTTTGGTAGAATCAAGGAACTGAGGGAACGCTGGCAATGTACAGATACTACAGTCACTCTGACATCTAGTGTCGAAAACTAGGGGTGTAAAGCATAGCCTATTTGATTCACAGGTTTATATACAATCACTTATTAGTAACACTTGTACATTCATGCAATTATACAAACAGAAAATCGTGTGGGGGTAGCGTAATACATAAAATATACAGGTCATACAGGTCAAGAGCTTCAGTTAATATTCAAATCAAACAACAGAACATGGAGTAAAGAAAAAAAAAAAAAAGGGAAGTAATTTCAAGGACTCTGACTTAGATGGACTGGTTCCAGTCTTTCGAGTTCATACAGAATGGGGAAAAAAAATAAAATAAAAAAAAAAAATTACAGGAGTGGAACCTGAAGTCCCTTCTGCAGGTGTGCATTCGGAGAGGTTTTTCTGCTCACCGTGGTTGTAAAGAGTGATTTGTAGTAGCCTTCCTGCCACCTCGAACCAGTCGGACCATTCCATTCTGACCTCTCTCACCAAGGCTGCAGAACTGCGGCTTACTGGATGTTTTTTTGTTTTTCGCACCATTCTGTGTAAACCCTAGAGCCTGCTGTTTATGAAAATGAATGAAACACTGAAACCAGTCAGTTTGACATCAACAACCATGCCATGGTCAAAATCACAGAGATCACATTTTGTCCCTCATGCTGATGTTTGATGTGAACATTAACTGAAGCTCTTGACCTATATCTGCATGATTTTATGCATTGTGCTGTTGCCACATGATTGACCGATTGGATAATTACATGAATGTACAGGTGTAAGTGGCCAGCGAGTATATTTATGATATGAATGGACCGATTTAGAACAGTACGAATCTTGCATACATCAGCTCATTGATCACAAAGTGAAATGTACATTGTATAATGTTAGAATGAGACACAGCCCTTGTGAAAAATTTATTTACACAGGTTTTAATTCACAAATATGTTTCTGTGATATAACAAAACTAGGATAATAAAACTCTTTAATTAAGCAACATTAGCCAATGCACTGTTGTCATTGTGGTTCAGGTTTTTGTCGTCATCTTGATTCGTCTTTTGGCATCTTTGTGTTTCTTGCGGTACTCCTGTGAAAATGACGACCAAAAAAAAAAAAAAAAAAAAAGGTTATGAAGCCTTGACATCAGCGACCTCACACCCTGGTTCTACTCAGCATTTATTCCACATTAAACAGAACAACGTTGTCATTAGGTGGCATAATGATGATGCAGTCATTTCTTGCAGTCCATTCTTAAGTAGAAATAAATAAAATGACAATTCCTGTTGTTTTATAATCATTCAGTTATTTTCCCCCCAAAAGCTCATAGGTAGCTGGTAACTGTGATAACACAGCTTAGTTTTGTGGTGATTTTTTCCTCCGCCTCAACTGGAAATACAGAGATGCGTTTTTTCTGCTCATTCCTAAGCCATATAATGTTGGAACACGCAATTACTTTTTTTTGGTTTTTTTGCTTTTATGTGTGACACAAAATGCTCTTTTTTTGGATGCCACATGAAAAAAACACTAAGCATTTTTAATCCTTACACTTCATGTTATCAGAAAGCAGATTTTTGATGGCAGAAATGAGAAATGAATGCAAAATCCAGCAAACTCTGCAAAATTTGAAGGTGCTTGCAATTTTTCTAAATTACTGCAGATTTTCCGCAGTTTTGCTCGGAGATGCATCATGTGACGTCGTCACTGCACGCATTCAATCCAAAGCCCTCTTCAATTCACGTGTGTTGAACATGAGTACAGCTAAAAGCTCTCATTTACCAACAAAAATCACTTTGAAAGACCTGCAGAACAATTTCGTGCAGTTGCAATTTCACCAATTCAAGTAGTTTTCCACAAAAAAAAATTATAAATAAATAAAAAAAATCTCAAAAAACAACATCACAAATTTTTTTAAAAGACGCAGCAAAATAAAGAATTTTTGGCCGCAACAATCACAAATTTTTTTTGTGAAATCCTGTATGGACTGTATTCTGTTCATGGTGCATTTTTGCCATAAAATGCACTGTATGTGGTTCTACATTGTTCGAATTTAGTTAATTCGGGTTGAAAAATGAAAATGTTGACAGCACAAACAAACCCAAAACCAATCAGCGATGAACAGTAACCATACAAAATGTAACTTTTTATACTGGACCAGTGATCAAAAAATGTCCATGTTCCAGTTTTCTGGTACCAAAAGCTCTAGTACCAAACACAAAAAAAGGGCCACATAAGCTTCACAGACAACAGAAGAAATTTCCAGCATCTCCTACCTCTCTGAGTTCTTTCCTCTTCTCCTCCCATACTTCTCTCTGATCCTCCAGTTTCTCACATCTGCAGAACATACCGGGTCCCTCTGAAGACAGACATTTATACACAGTCAAACATCAAAAATCTACAAACCAAAACGAACCTATAGTTTAATTAAAGAAAAAAAGTCAATATTTTACCCTTCAACCGGATGTCATCATCAGTGAAGAAGAAAAACTTTGTCGTCGGGGCCAGCTGTCTGTAATAACAAACGTTTCGAGTTACATCATACAGCTGATTCACCAAGTACGGCAATCTATTGGAGCTCCAACTATATTTTACAGATAATATTGCAAAATGAAACTTCGTTACTACTACTAAACTTCATTCCTTCATTACGCAATCATATCAGAAGTGACAACATTGCTAAAACAAGAAAAATCCTAGCAGGTGGAGAGAGAAAAAAAAACAAAAAAAAACAGAATTTTTCCAAAAATAACAAATGTTATTTAAAAGCGTTAAACTTCAGTTTTTAAGTGTCTCCTGTATAACTGTAGCTAGGGGTCCAAGATTGTAAATACAATGGCTAAACTGTAGATGTTGACAGCCTCGTCATATGAATGTTACTTTTTGACTTCCAACCCACTGTAGGTCAACTGAGAAATAACAAACACTAGTAGTGCATTTTGATGAACACACACGGTCCCGCATGCACCAAGAATAACAACAAACTTTTAGTGCAGATCCTATGAGCCAATTTCTTAAAATGGCTGATGTTCAAATCCCAAAAAAGTAGCAGTAATAGAAATAAAAAATAAAATAAAATAAAAGAAAAAAAGTCAAGCAGCTGCTGCTGTTACTCCGATCTTATGCTTACTCAGTTGTAGTGACCAACGCAGCCCCTTCCGTTTCTTCTTTCTCTTCCTCCACGTCCTCCTCCTCGTCCGAACTGCTGTCCTGGAATCGAGGGTCTGCTTGCCAAGGCACTTTGGCCCCTTTTATAGTCTCAACTTTGTATTCATCTGAACACACCGATTCCAACACAATCAACATGCAGGTAATCATGAAGTGGAGAAGCAAAATGATAAATTCACAACATGAAAACCTTCGACTGAGTTTCACAGCTTTAACCTGATTAGTATTTAGTTTTGTCATCTTTTGACAAAAACAGATCATTTTAGTCACATTTTATCCATTACGTTACTGTTGCTTTTAGTCCAGGTTGAGTTCATGTAAAAACTTAATAATAAAAAATCCAATATATAAATTTTACTCACAAAAACGGAATAATTTAAATGAATTAAAACTATTATTTTTCTAAAATTCCCTTAAAATATTATTTTTAAGTTTCCAAAAAATGTTCCATATTTAAACTTTTCCATATGCACGTTGAAATGACTGGCTTCTCCTTTGATGTACATGAGCTGAATTAAAGTTCAGTTCAGTGGCTGAAACTACAGGCTGTCCCAAAAGTCTCCATAAAAGGGTGGAAAATGAACACTTTTTAGAAAAATTTAGAAAAAACTTTCCATACTTCGTTTATATTTTTTTCCTTACAGATATCCTTTAAGAACACCTTTGCCAAAAGTAGAACGTACCGAAACCATTCTCATGGCTAGATCCGGAAGCTGTCGCAAGGTTGCGATGGACTTCAACAGGAAACATGGCGAGCACATCACAATCGACACTGTTGGCAAACTTCTTAATAAATTCAAAAAGATTGGAGGAACTTTTGGGGATCAACCGAGAAGTGGACATCCACGAACATCCACTGACGAAGGCACGGCTAAAGTGGTGCTGGTGTACACAGTGCCTTATGTATGGAGGCTTTCGGGACACCGCGCATTATACAGCTGCACTTTGCAAAGCTGCATCAGACACTTTATGAAACATTATACTTTTTGCTGCTACACTACCAAATAGTTATCAGTTCATAGCCCATGTCCTGTGTATTTATTGTCCTGTGTATTTAATGTCCTGCACTTGTCTCACACTGTTGTGTTTGCACTTTATGTAGTCTTGTGAACTGTTCTGTGTTGCACCGTGGTCCTGAAGAAATGACATATATAAGCTATATAAAAGGAATGACAAGAAAAAAACTACTTCACTTGACAAGACAAGGAAGTCATGAGGTATTAGTTTTAATTAGCTAGTAAGTAATCATATTAATCCAACAAAGAAAACACTACAAAAATCAGTATTATTAAAAAAACAAACATCTTCTCGCTATAGTCGGAATGGTTTGTCTTACCAGAGACGTTTGGACATTGACATAAGCAGAGAAGGAGGCAGGTCCGGAGGTCGCACAACACGTCTCAATTAATACGCTTATATATGCACTTTAGCAAAGTGAATGCATAGTTGTCCAATGAACAATTACTGACACAATCTCATTTTTATTTTGAGATTCTGGATACAAGGGTACATTTTTATTTAGTTATTTAATTTTAGTCATGGAAAAAAACAGCCATAAATGACCATTTATTGTTTTAGCTTTAGTTAATCAAATGAACAGTGGTTTGTGTTCATAGATTATATAAAACTCTTTTAGATAAAAGATCTTTTTAGTTAAAAGCGTTTTAGATCCTCTTGGTAAAAGTCGGTTCGAAATCAGCTCTGGAAACAGAGATGGCAATACTAATTCTCTGCTGGCAGGCATATTGTCACACTCTTATTGTCCTGATTACTGATGACCTATTTATTTATTTATTTATTTATTTATTTATTTATTTTTAGACTAAATAGACTGGGTGCTCCTGTTTAAGAACAAGAAAAATAATTTTGTATGTACACTAGAAGTGATATTTTATTACACAATTTTTACTTTATTCACTAAAGCTAAATGCAGATCTAAGTAAGATTACGCTTTATTTAGTATAAAAGGATCTTTATTTTGGATATACCTTTTTGCGTTGTTATAAAATCATAAATAATATACATAATTTATCTACAGTGGTGACTGAAAGTTTGTGAACCCCTTAAAACCACTTATTTTCTATATTTCTTCATAAATATGACCTAAAACATCATCAGATTTTCAGACAAGTCCTAAAAGTAGATAAAGAGAACCCAATTACACAAGTGAGAAAAATATTACACTTGGTCATTTACTTTTTGAGGAAAATGATCCAATATTACATATCTGTGGGCCTTTGCTTTCAGTATCTGGTGTGAAACTCTCGTGCAGCAATAAATGGAACTAAACTGTTTCCAGTAACCGTTGATCAGTCCTGCACGTCAGCTTGGAGGAATTTTAGCTCGTTCCTCAGTACAGAACAGCTTCAACTCTGGGATGCTGGTGGGTTTCATCATATGAACTGTTTCTTCTGATGATGTTTTAGGTCAAATTAAGTTGAAATATAGAAAATTCTAAAGGGTTTACAAACTTTCAAGCACCACTGTATAGTCATATCTTCATAAAGCATCTGATTTTTTTTTGTTATTTGGAAATTGCTTACACATCATTCTGAACACAAGCATTTCTCTCTCTTTTTTTTTTTTTTTAACAACTCTAAAACACTGAATTTACAATTCTAGCATCATATCAGAATCCACACGTTTCAGCAGTGATGTATTTGGTTAAGTGAATTGAAAGCCAGCAATAATAAAGCTCACCTGTTGTAGGGGTCCTTGTTATTTCATCATTTCCAAAGAAAGAGAACTGAAATCCACTTGATGGCTCCAATTCTTGATTAGATGAAAATGAAAACGCAGGCACGGCTTCTTCTGGTGCTTCATCCTTGTTCTCATCCTCATAATCATCATAATCATCATCATCATCATCATCATCTTGGTCCCATGTAACTTCCTTCTTTTCATTCTGGATTTCTTTCACCGTCCCAAATGCCTCTTTTAGATCTGTAGTTACATCATAGTAGATGTCCTTAGAAACTTCTGGAAGCTTCTTGGCCTCGTCACGTTTCTTTCGCCTTGCTGCTTTGCTGTGTGGAAACAGTGGAAAAAGTGAAAGTAGTAAACAAGGAGTGATGAGCAGAGCTTCAACAGAAAAATGGTCTGAAATAAGCAGTACTGAACAGACCTTTCTTTTTTTGGTGTGTCCGTCTTAGTTTCGAAAGCTGCATGAGTCTCATTTGATGGATCGTAGTGCAAAGCTGAAATGTCCCTGCAGTGTGACAGAGAGACTCGATCAGACTTGAGTTGTGTGTTCAAGATCAAGACAAAGCGTGTTAGTATAGTGTAGTATATAATAGTGAAAACACTTTCACTTTTGCTCCTATTTTCAGTCAGAATAGCGGCGCTCGTACTTGAAGATTTTGCCTTTTGCGTCCCTTGGCTGAATGCTGACATTAAGAACACTTTGCAGGATGGACAGATTTTTCATCTTCTCTTCAACAAGCTCCTGTTCTCCAGCCGTTTGCAGGGGTTCCATATCTAAAATGAATATTTATGCAAAAATGAACAAGACTGGAATGTTGGTATTTACAGCAACACTGTCAAAAGTTTATCGGATTGAACAAAATCCTAGGGCGACTTTAGCCAAAACAGAATGGCGTGGGCAATTAACTCCTTTCTCCAGGTGGGCACCACTGTCCTCTGACATTACATGACACATGTACTGGCAAAGAGACTGGCTGCCATACAATATGGGAGAGAACTACTATAGAGAAGATTCTGTGCCCAAGCAAAAACAATCACAATGGTGAAAAAAAATGTGAAATGCAATACACAAACATTAGCGACATGCCGAAAACTTACCATACTGAAAAGCAAAGCCATTGAATTTCATTGCATTTCTCTTAAATCACTTTATCATTCAGTACGAAATAAGGTTTTCCTTTTTAAGAACAAAATGCTGACTTTTTATGTCAGAGGTTTATGCAATTCAAATTGCATTTAATTTCACTTTAATCACTGTGTTGCAGTAGTGCCACGGTGAAACGCAATCACTGCCCAATCACAGCCCTAAACCATACTCATAACTGGAAAATGGCAGAAGGTTTCTTCATTCCTACTGCAGTGATTAGCATCAAGGTTTACAATAGGGTTTTTTAAAATTATTATTAAGAATCATTACTAAAACTTGATAAAAGGGTTAATATGAATAAAATACTTACAGCAGGACCTAGGAGTTATATCATCACATTTCAGTAACGACTGGGTCAACATTTATTAATGAAAATAATTAGAGGTTTGTTCTAGAGCATTTTTTAGAGATGTCCTTGCACAATTCAATCAGTTCCAACTTTGGAAGATATGTCAGAATATCCCAGCACGAGCATTACAGACTCTTGGCCATGCCGATTATGCAGGTATCACTTTAGCTACTACTGAACGAGTTCTTCATCCAATGTCGAGTGTTTTTGTTTACAAAATTAAGATGATCTGACCTTGCTCCTGTTCATCATAATCACTTTCAAGAAACTTGGCATCCATCTGAAATCTTGGATCAGTTCCAAATCTGGACTGCAACTCCATGAGCTAAAAGAGTAACACTCATGTAAGCAAGTGTACTGTAAGAACATGAATACAAAATCATCTGAACGTTAATCAAAGTGTCCAAAGTGACCTTCTGTCCAGCCCTGCCTTCAAACTGAGGCTTTATCTTGAAGTGATCTTCCTCAGTGTCATCATCCTCATCCTCACTTCTGTCGAACAGTTTGCTGCCTCCTGCCTTTTTCAATTTCTACACAATCCACACAGAAGAAAGAAGTAACAGGATCAATAAAACTACAATGATTACCAGGAAGGACAATAAAAATGCTAAAAAAAAAAAAAAAAACCCAAAAAAACAAACAAACAAACAAAAAAAAAAAACCCATCAGGTGCGCCTCTGATTTTTCACCTTTTCTCTGAGGTCTTGTTTTACCTCAGATCCTGAGCAATCATCTTCATCAGAATCTTCATCAAAAAGGCTCGCTTTTTGGGGCGCCATGTTTTCACTGTCGTTATTATCTTCATCATCAGAATCGAATACAATATGTTTGCCTTTGTTTGCATTTGGCAAATCCTTGAGAAAAAAAACAATTAATTAATTGATTTTTTTTAAATAAAAAATAAAAATGCAAGTCCTTTAATATGTATGTATGTAAATAAATAAATAAATAAAAATAAGCCATTTAACATGTAGTCTCAGCATCAGATGCTCTGCCCATGGGATACGGAGCTTCTGAGGTCTTGTGTACACTTTTCTGGCAACAAGCCTCAGCATGTTGAATGCTGCAATTTGATTGGTTCTCAGCATGTGTGTGTACCTGAACTGCTGGTTTTCAGCAGGAAAACTTTGAACACCACAACACAATGAGCATTTCAAAGTATGGGGGAGGGGAAAAAAAAAAAAAAAAAAAAGTCTTTAAAAGTGATTACATAGTTGTGTGTGAAGCGTTTAGTGGTGAGTAAATTAGATACTCCTGTGTGTTTAGAGACAGACTACAGGTTAATTAAAAAGGTCTGTGGTTGGTCATATTGACCGAACATACCAGACTCTCTAGCTACTAGCTACCAGACTCTCTACTACTCATGTAATATTATATGGTGAAAATAAAGCAGACACCAGTAGTTTGAATTAAATGGAGCTTGTATTTTTTTAACCTACCACTCCTTCTCTCTTTAGAGGACAATAAAGTCTTCATAAAAAAAAGTTTATAAAAAAATGTAACTTGAAATATTGACATTAAAGCCACTCTTAAAAGAGGGCACCATCCATAAGTTGATACAAAAGATCAGATTTAAAAAAAAACCCAAAAGATTCATGGATCATTTGACCAACCTATATTATATATATATATATATATATATATATATATATATATACACATTTTATTTTATTTTTTTAATTTTTTTTTTTTCAGTTAAATATGAACATTTCCTTCAGAATATTCAATCAGAATAAATTAACTGCTGAACATGTCTGCATATAAACAAAGCCAGTGTAAGCTTTTTCATGCTCTTTCTACACACACAGCCAACAACATGTCTCAATGACCAATCTTTTAGTGAAGCTGTGTGTAGATGTTTTTGTAGGCCAATCCAGGGGGAAAAAACCCAGCCAGATTGAAGGCATATTCACACATACAGTAATTTTATCGCCAGTCGTTGTACTATGAAGTCACCAGTAGGCGGTCCTACTACTGGGTGCCATAGTAACATTAATTAGCGGTTGGCGCAACTAGCATTCCACTTTTGACAACAAATCAGTTTTCTTGCTGCTAAAATGAAACATTCTGGAGGGAGAGCGTTTGTATATAAAAATCACCAGTGTATATATCATATGCACTGCACGGTCCTGTAGGTTCATTCTGTACAACATCAAGAAAATCAGACCCTATCTCATCGAACAGGCTACACAACTACAAGTCCAGGCTCTTGTCATATCAAAACTGGACTATTGCAATGCACTACTCTTGGGCCTCCCAGCCAGCTCCATCAAACCCCTTCAGATGATTCAGAATGCTGCAGCACACCTCGTCTTCAACCAGCCCAAGAGAACCCATG
>JANDJT010000114.1:17139535-17149858 GCA_024331685.1 Stegophilus panzeri
CTTACGTTCCCTCACGCAATCTGCGATCAATTAACGACCGACGCTTAGTAGTACCTACTCAGCGTGGCTCAAGGTCCCTTTCCAGAACCTTCAAAATAACTGTTCCTCAGTGGTGGAATGAACTTCCAACTTCAATCCGGACGGCAGAATCTCTCACCATCTTCAAGAAACAGCTAAAGAGCCACCTTTTCCATGAGCACTTAACTAACCCGTATAAAAAAAAGCCTTCTCTGGCTCTTACACCTCTTCTCTGCGCACTTTGCTTTTCTAGAACTCAAAGATCTTGTATGATAGCATTACTTGTATTGTTCTCCACTAGATATATCGCTTTGCTTGTATTTCCTCATTTGTAAGTTGCTTTGGATAAAAGCGTCCGCTAAATGAATAAATGTAATGTAATGTCATATTCTATAAGATGAAGGAGAAGCAGTGTGCACACTTTGCCATTGTGGCCATCTATCTGCCGTGAAATTGCTAACGCTGGACTGTCTCCAAGAAACAATTCGGACTTGCAGGCAGCATGGCGGGTCACGGGTCAGCTGCGACTCGCTGTATGTGTGAACGTAGTTTAACAAAAGCTGCAGTAAGCCTGGCGCGCAACATGTACGTTACTCATTTAAATATATTTATAAAACTTTGCATACATAAATAAGCTATTTACTGGGTCACCGTAATAAAGTACATAAAGTTGTAGTAATTCCTCAACAATTATACAATTTGAAATGGATAAATCAAGGTTCACATGAGTGAGTCTCCTTATATGTAAATTTACATAAATTCAGGAGCGTTCATAAGATACAAACATTTTTGCAAACTAAATTTTCATGAATGCCAAATATCTTGTTCTTATGAATGATTCCTGAATAGATTCGCTCATATCCGGTTTGATGAATGAAGCTCAGCGTGCACACCTGGTTACTCACCACTTTCGAGAGAGCACCCTGTATAAGCTGCTTCTGTTGCTCGGACTCTCTCTGCCTCTGTTCCACAGCAGCGAGACGCTTCTGATTGTCCTGCTGCTGCTTCACTGGGTCTAACACAGACTGCTGAAACGGTTTTGGACCTGAAGCAGTGTTTTCAATATTCTGTTTACAAGTAGTCTTTGAAGCTACTTCGGGTTCATTACTTTTCTCCTCCTCTTCATCGCTGCTCGTCTCGGATACTTCAGTGCACCCGGAGCTATCAGAAGCAGATATTTCGTGTGCCTTTGAAGTTTTGGGTTCTAAAGGGGCGGTTTGCTCTTCCTCCTCTTCATCACTGGATGAGTGTTTTGTCTGGGGTAAAGATGTTAGATGTTTAGGCACAGAATGTGTTCTGTCATTTACTTTGAGGGAAGAACTTTGTTTAGAAGCAAGCTTCTTTGGTTCTGGAGTAATTTCAATTTCATCACTGGAACAATCCATATGGACCTTGGTGTCTTTCTTGTTTAGCCTAGGTACCTGTGCACTTGATGACTCTTTATCTTCCAGTGATTTCAAGCCTCGCCTTAGTCTTTTAGGTTCCTCACCAAATTGAGAGTTCACTTTTTCAGCTGCTCTTTTAAGTCCAGTGGGTATGGTATTGATAGCAAAAAGGTCCTTCCTCCCAACAAAAGCAGGAAGACACGACTTTTTGTCTTTTTTCTTTTTCTCCTTATTGTCCTCATCTGGTCCGAAGAGAGATGCTAAAATATCCTCAGGGTTTATGCCGCTTTTTTTTGACTGCACTCTCTGAACAGAAGATAGTTTGGGCGTTTTGCTTGGTCCTGCCTTTGAGTCGTCACCACTTTCTTCATCCTCCATATTTTTAACAAGATCCTCCAAATCTGCTAGTGACAGCTCCAACCTGTGGCAGTTCCCCATCATTGCTTCATAGTTAGAATCAGTGCTTTGACTTGATGATTCGGAGTCGGTATCCGACTCTGATTCGGTATCCGACTCTGATTCGGTAGGTGTCTGAGAGTTTTTGATTGCTGGCTTCTTCCCATCGATCTTCTTGGACTTTACAGGAGACTTATTACTGCCTGTTCCAGTCTCGGTTAGATCCTCGGCTTTGCCTGAATTTTTATTCCGAGTCAATATTTCATCTGTGTCAGCCGAGTCATACTCCTCATCGTCCTCTGGAGGTTTCAAACTGAGTTGTGCAATCATGCCGGTGCAATCTCCTCTGCCCCAGAACATGTTGGATTTCACAACAAAGTCATCACCCACTACCTCAAGGTTTCCTTCATCTTCTGTGGCGACTGTTTTATGGTTTTGCGAAAGCTCTTGTGCGACTAGTATCCGGAGTTCGTCCTCCGAGTCAGCATCGCTGTCTAACACACATGCTCGAGGCTTACGGCCTTGTAGCAAATGTGGGGCACCATCTCTATTCTGCGCTGTCGTCCCCTTCTCAGGGGCAGTTTTAGAATATGGAATAGTGCTTGGGTCCAAACTTCTATTTTTGGTCTTCGTGGGATGTTTTTTCTGTGGTGGGAACTCGCCTCGTCTTCTCTTGCTGATCTCTTCATCCCCGCCATCGATCTGCCACGTCAGTTTGGACACTGGAGTGAAGCCGTCCTCAGTCTCAAGTTTCTTGATATTGTGGCAGTGCTTCGATGGATCGTACTTCAGGACTTAAAGATCAGTTAAGACAAATCAACTAGTAACATTTATATGAAATGACTGAATTAATGACTTAATTATGCTTAACGAAGAGGGGCCAGAGCCTTGTTACAACACAATCAGGACCACATGACCAACTCCACTGTTACTCACTATGACAAAAAATCTAACTAAATGTTGAAAGCAATTTCTTCTACAAAAGGTACGCAAATGTAAACATGAAATATACATAAATCTATTTCTCTTACGAACATACACATGAAATAAAAATATCTTTGCAACTCTAGTTTTTCCCCCATAGATGTTTTTAACATGTCACTACTTTTTTTGCTTGTACTGTGTTAGCAAAGCTAAATATTATGAGACATAATACTGTGTATAATAATACTGAGACAATAATACTGTGTATTATGAAAAAGTCTGTGCTGAAAAACCAAAGTTTCCAATTGGCTACGCTGTGGTGATTGCCAACGGGCATAAATGGAAAAGGATATCCTGTTTTTGCCTTGACATTTCAGATGAATGACAGGAAGGACTCTTCCAAATTTGCTCACCACCCAATTCTAGAGAGAAGACAAAAATAAAAATAAAAAGGTTACTAACAACAGAAACATAATTCTAATGTGTAACACTGTGTTTACATTAGGAAGCCATAAGCCACTGAGATCATCTGTGCTGTCTGATTTGGGTATCATGGGTACCCATTATAGCCTCAGATTTCTGTTTATGGTTGACAAGAGTGGAACCTGATGTAGACTTCTAGTTGTAGCCCATCCACCTCAACTTTGAATTTGTTGTGCATTCTGAGATGCTTTTCTGCTCACCACAGTTGTAAAGAGTGATTATTTGAGTTACTATAGTCATCCCGTCAGCTTAAACCAGTCTAGTCATTCTCCTCTGATCGCTCTCATCAACAAGGTGTTTCAGTCTGCAGACCCTCCACACACTGGATATTTTTTGCATCATTCTGTGTAAACACTAGAGAATGTTATGTGTGAAAATCCCAGGAGATCAGCAGTTTCTGAAATATTCAAACCAGCCCATCTGGCACCAACAACCATGCCATGGTTAAAGTCAAAAAGGTCACATTTTTCTTCATTATGATGCTTGATGTGAACAACAACTGAAGCTCTTGACGTGCATCTGCATGATTTTATGGATTATATTGGATAACTGTATAAATGAGCAGGCGTACAAGTGTTCCTGTTAAAGTGACTGGTGAGTGTACGTGATTTTGTATGTATTATTTATTTACACATTTTTATATTTATTTTTTTCCTTACAGTTCAAACATGCCATTAACTTTAAGTAAAAGAACAGAGATAATGCTTCTTTGTACTCTCACTGGTTCCTGACTTTTCCCTATATAAACTGATAAAGTACAATGTGTTTTTGATGTTTAAAAAAAAAAAAAAAAAAAAAAAAAGTAATTGATGTGATATAAAATGAATAAAACATGACAAAGTGTGCTGTTAAAGGAAAAGATTCAACTTTGTGTTGGGAACAGAACTCCAGTCCACCGCATCTGCCGGCATCAGACCACCCCATGGTTGAGTATTTTCCTAAAACAGCATGCCCCCAAGTGGTTTATTTCTTACATACAGCTACAGTTGAGAGCAGAAAATTACTTTAAAAGGATCAAACAACAAGAATTTCTTTCATTATAACAAGTAACAAAAATGTATATGTTAATAAACTATGAGTGAAACAATGAAAATTATATTTATGCATATGATATAAATGTGGACTTTTATTCCACTTGGATTTTCAGGTCTCATACTGTACTGGTTGTTTGGATATTAGTGGATCTCTCTGCTATTTTGGTTAGGTTGTGTGAGCTGTTTTCCTGATTCCCACCGACTCTTAACTTTTCAGGTCACTGTAAACTGCTTGCGAGTTTGGGCTCAATTGAGCTAGCTTGTGTTAGGAGCTACATTACAGGTAGGAGCTAAAACTGAGAGTAAATTATAGGAGAACATCACACAGCATAATGGAGCCAATCTTTCAGATCAGTGTTTGGATAGAGGATCATACTGCAAGGATGAACCTTATGTCCTGGGATCTCAGTTCCTGGAACAGCTGCTTTCATGTGGAAGTTCTCTACACCAGCTGCCTTGAAGGACTCTGCGATTTTTTCTTTTGCCTCAATCCTCGGTGTCTGAATCTTCTCAGCTGCTTGCTGCCGCTCCTCTGCGAGTCTGGGAACAGATATCATAAAGGACTCCAGTTTAGTTTTACTGCTAAACCATCACACAGCATCAATATCAATGCGTTAAACCATGTTTTTTAAATTTGTTTTAAACCTGCCACCACCGGAGGAGAAGGATAATAAATAAACAAATAAATAAATAAACAATTTAGAAAAATAATAATAAATATATAACAGCAATATATAAAGTTTTGAAAGCCACTCCCAACAGAAGGACAGAAAAAAAAAGTAGAATAAAAGAAAAGGAACAAAATGGAAAAAAAAAAAAAAAAAAAAAAAGAAGGGTAATATAAAAAATACATCAAATTAAATAACTAAAAATGTAACAGCTAAATAAGCAAAAAATTAAGTAAACAAATAAATAAGTAAACAAACAAACAACACGTAGAGAAAAGAGAAGAACATTATTATGCATGTGTACATTTTAAACTATGATCACAAAAACTACCTGTGTAAGAAGCTTTCCTTTGCCAATTCAATTTGTAATGTTCCACCTTTCCATTTGGATTTGTTCAACACTGTGACACCTGCATATAAACAATGAAAGCATGACCTATTTCACAATACAATCATTTTTCAGTGTATGGAAATTTAACTCCAAGAACAGTGTGCCAAAAATGATACAAAGTTGTCTATGTACGCTAAATACAGTCAGTCATGTTTGGTGTCTGAATTTGATTATTTAGGCTGCTTTCACACTAGTTGTTTCTCCTCAAACACCAGCGCACGTTTTACACATAAACCTCTGGGAAGAGACAGTCAGGTGGGCGTAAGGCAGACGCTTTTAAAAAAGTGCTGGTGTTTGTGTTTTGTTTGGTCATAGCAGCACAGAAAAATGTCTTGCTAATGAGAGAATATTGGTAAAGATTAAAACAAAAAAAGAATAGGAAAATAATCTATGATGGGGTGCTGTGATACTGCCTAGACATAAACTAGAGTTACTGTTAACACCTTTAAGTAGACTACTGTGCTATAACTGCATGCCCTGAAGTTTGAAGTGTTTTATTCCTCTTATATGACAGCGATTTACAGACGATTACAATTTTTCATTTATTAATGAAAGACATGTTTTTTTATTTCAGCTTTAATTTCCTCGTATTCACATCTAGATGTTTTAAACAACTTAGAACATGGGACCTTTTGTTTGAACCCACCTATTTTTTAAGTGACCAAAAATATTGGAACACTTGACTTCTAGGTGTTTCTTGTTGCCCAGGTGTGCCCTGTTAAATTGATTGTTTAAAGAATTAATAGCGCTGAATATCTACTCTTGGTTTGAACCCTAGGTTACACCTGAGAAGTGTTTTTTGTTAAAAAGGATAAACTAACACGAACATGAGAGAGCTGTCTATGTGAGAAAAGCAAGCCATTTCGAAGCTGAGAAAAGAGGGAAAATCTATCAGTGCCATTGCACAAGCATTGGGCATAGCCAATACAACAATTTGAAATGTCCTGAAAAAGAAAGAAACCACTGGTATACTAACAATGGAACAGGTCGGCCAAGGAAAACAACAGCAGAAACATTGTAAGAGCTGTGAAGAAGCAACCCAAAACATCAACAACCTCCACAGAGCAGGGGTGAAAGTATCACAATCTACCATTCAAAGAAGACTTCAAGAGAGAAATATAGAGGCCATACCACAGGATGCAAACCAGTCATCAGCAGTAAGAATCAGAAAGCCAGATTGGAATTCACAAAGAAATACAGAGATGAGCCACAAAAGTTCTGGAACCAAGATTAACCTCTACCAAAGTGATGGAAAGGCCAAAGTGTGGAGAAAGAAAGGATCTGCTCATGATCCAAAACATATAAGCTCATCTGTGAAACATGGTGGAGGTAGTGTCATGGCTTGGGCTTGCATGGCTGCTTCTGGAACAAGTTCCACTAATCTTTCTTGATGATGTAACTCATGACAGAAGAAGCAGAATGAATTCAGAAGTTTACAGAAACATTCTGTCTGCCAATGTACATAGAAATGCATCCAATCTAATTGGGTTAGATAACTTCATCATGCAGCAAGACAATGACCCAAAACACACTGCCAACTCAACAAAGGACTTTATCAGGAGGAAAAAGTAGAAGGTTTCAGACTGGACAAGTCAATCACCAGACCTTAACCCAACTGAGCAGCATTTCACCTCCTGAAGAGGAGACTGAAAGGAGAAACCCCCCCCAAAACAAACAACAGCTCAAAGAAGCTGCAGTATAAGCCTGTAAAAGCATCACAAAAGAAGAAACCAACAATTTCGTGATGTCAGTGAGTCTCAGGTTTGATTCAGTTACTGCAAGCAAGGGATATGCAACCAAATATTAAGTATTATTTACTTTAATTTACTTCAAGACTTATCTGTTCCAATACTTTTGCTCACCTAAAAATTGGGTGGTCTGCCACCAAAGGTGCCATGTTTTAAGTTGTTTAACACATCTAGATGTAAATATCAGGACATGAAAGCTGAAATTCTGATCCATCATCTCATTTGTCTTTTGATCTCAAACCAAAATGCCCTCAGTGTATAGCGGGGAAAAAAAAAAAAAAAAAAAAAAAAGGCCTTGCGGTTCCAGTACTTTCGGAGGTATCCTCAAGTCTGATGCTTATGTAGACGAAGAAAGTGATTCTGGCTGTAAGATATCTGCTATTACTCTTTTAGTTCTGCAATTGTCCATTTTATATAAAACAGCAATATCATTCTGGTGTCAGAAACCACATAAGCATAAGTCTGAGGAGAGCTTGTGATGATTTAGCCATTCAATTTGCCTGACACTAAACGGCCAGCTATAAGCAGCCTTTACTTGCTAGCTACAGAAAAAACTTCAAACACCAAACATGTCTTGGTTGATCGAGTATATTCGGGAAACCTTAAATAGGAAACCTATGTATGAACTACGTCTTTAATCGCATCGATTCAATTTACCATACGTACATCTTTTGTACTCAGAATCAGAAATATTTATATTCACGTAACCAAAGGTCTTCAGAGGAGATCCTGCAACAAATCCCAAGGTACAAACAAAATCAAGTTTTAAACAAAACTCATTTCAATGTATTAAATATGTTCTGCACTAAAATGCTTCATTTCGATTCTCACCGTGCTCATCCTTCCGTGTTATTATCTCCACATCCGACACCTCGCCAAACTTCCCGAACCGATCTCGGAGATCTTTCTGAGATATTGTGTGGCTCAGGCCACCGACGTACAGCCGCTTCATGCTGTGAAGCTCATCTGCTCTAGACAAAAAGCAAACATTACTTTATCCACCAGTGTCCCCACACTGTACTTAGTTTCCAATGTCTGTGTAAATAAGAATGGGAAATGTGTTATAGACGCATATTGATTGAGAATCACTGGACAATTTGTGTCATGTACACAGTTTCCTGACCTTAATGGAAATCATTTAAAGGAGAAAAATTCACTTGCGTACGCAAGTTGATGAGTCTAATGTTTGCTGCATGCACTAATTATTGTTTGAATTTCTCACTGATATGACATTAAACATCACTGGAAAATACTGAGTGTGGACTAAAAGCAAAACCTGACCATTATCTCATATGCTTGAGGTTGTTGAATGTTTTCCTCCAGTTATATTTGCGCTAGCAATGTCATGGGACTGACAAAAATACAGCAACAAAGAACTAATTATTAACAAAACAGCAAAAATATTTCAATTTAAAAAAAAGACACTAAATTTCCTTTAGAGTTTTCCTTTAATATAGGCACCGACAATCTCTCACCTCAGCTGTGATCAAATGAATCTTATACAATTTCGAGACATTACAGGTTTAATACTGTCCAAATTAGGATTAATAACAAATTATAACACATTCCTACACAGATAGGGCCCGTCATCTCCAATATGCCTAGTAGGGAGTGCTTTTCCACGTTGTAAATGTAAACTATTTTAAAACAACATATAGATGCAAGTATATTTTCAAACAATATTCTACTAAATTTCTATCCTCTAGTACTAAGCAGATTAATTATTATTACAGCTATGTAGAATATTGTATAAATCTATTCTTACAAGTCGTTATGGGATTTTCATTCATAATATTCTGCTTACATCCAACTGCAGAGATATATTGTTATTATTATTTCTTTATTTGCTTGTTTTTTATTAACAGCAAAGTAACCAACTAGTTAACAACCCTGAATTAAGATAAAGCATGCATTAAAAACAGTTACACTTACAAAACGATCTGAGAGAAGTGTTAATCGCTCCGCTTTGCTGAATATATAAAAATTCAACGAGAACTTGTTATTAAATGCGATCTACACTGCAATCTAACTTCTCACATGTCGCTCGCAAACCTGTGTCACGTCAAACGGCTCCGGAGTAGAAACAAGTACGTGGTTTTAGTTCCTATATTTAATGTTCCTTGCTCGTTAGTATTTTTTTTTTTTTTTTAAATACGTTTGCACTTTATTATTGTGTGTATTTTGAACAATTCATCTTTGCTGTTTCTGTTTGTGATATTTTGTATAAGCATATAGTGATGATTAAATCTATAACGGGTCGGTTTCTTTTTTTATTTACGAATGACGTTCACGCGGATTGGGTTCACGCGATTGGTTTAGTCGACGTTGGCGCGATTTTTTGTGATTTGACACTGGATCCGTTTCAAATAGCTCCTTACTCCCTCTACGAGTATACTACTTAGAGAATGAACATAGTGGTTTTGACGCCATATGTAGTGCGCTATATATTAAATATGGAACAATTTGAGATGTAACTATAGTCAAAGGTGAAATAATCCAGCACGAAGAGGTGGTCAGTTAGTAAACTAATCCTGCTCGTGCAAAGTAAGTTTAGAAGAAACAACAACAACAACAACAACATGTTAAATTAACTTGTTGACGTTAAGACTATTCGAGGATATCCTTTACTGCTAACTAAATACGTTTAAACGAGAATATTTAACGTGTTGTATTTGGTGTATATGAATGTAAACATATTAAATACAAGTATAAAAGTATTTTCCACAAATAGGCTAAACTAGCTAACTAGTTACAAGCCTTAAAGCTAGCTCTGCTAAACTGCAGCTCTGAGTTATGGTGTTCTGTCCACTGGAATAAGGGAAAACATGGAGGAAAAATATGAAGAAGAGATACAACGACTCCAGCAGGAGATTGAGACGTGTGAAGCTGAGAGGGAAGAGTGTTTACGAGCTATTTCCAGACAACATGGAGAAACCCTGCAACATATCCTGTGAGTAGCAAAGAACATGTCCAGAACTCAGGTGTGCCTCCTCTCTGAGCTGCAACTGGTCCTTTAGCTTTACATACCATTATAACTAAATATAAGATAAGATAAGATAAACTTTATTGATCCACACTGGGGAAATTCCCCCGTTACAGCAGCACAATTACACAAAAACAGATAGGAAAGAATACACATTAAATAGGAATAGAATTGAAAACAATGTCTAAAAATATATACAATAGGAATAGAAAAATAAAAAAATTATAATAATGGTAATATGTACACTATGAACACCTCAATGTATGTACAGATGAATACAAATATGAATATAT
>JANDJT010000114.1:17184960-17201816 GCA_024331685.1 Stegophilus panzeri
CCAGGGAAATTGACGATGATCCCCCATCAGCCTCCACCTCTGCCTCTACCATAGAGGGTGTGTTAGTCGGATTCAGGCATTCCTCAAAGTGTTCCTTCCACCGCGTAATTACCTCCTCAGTTGAGGTCAGCAGCGTCCCATCCTTACTGTACACAGATTGGATGGTTCCCCATTTCCCCTTCCTGAGGTGGCGGATGGTTTTCCAGAAACACCTTGGTGCCGACCAAAAGTCCTTCTCCATGTCCTCTCCAAAGTTCTCCCACACCCGCTGCTTTGCCTCTTTCACGGCAGAGGCTGCAGCCCTTCGGGCCTGTCGGTACCTTGCAGCTGCCTCCGGAGTCCTCCGGGATAACACATCCCAGAAGGCCTCCTTCTTCCGTCGAATGGATTCAGACCACAAGTAAACAAAATGAATACTTTGTTTTTGGCAATTTGGCAGTCCTCAGCTTTGAGAGGTAATTAGCCTTTTGCATCATTGTGGTTCAATTTTAGCCCATCCCTCTTGCCAAAACATCTTTAATTCCCCAAGGTTACGAAAATCCCTCTGATGGACTCACAATTTCAAAAATCTTTTCTTCGTCCTTCATAAATTTTTCAGTGTGATTCATATTAGGAGATTGGTTAGGCCATGCAAAGTCTTCTTGAGTTTTTTGGCTGTATGTCTGGGGTTGTTGTCTATTTAATACGTCCATCTTCTTGTTAGAGTGCCCTCCACTAATATTGGCACCCTTGGTAAATATGAGCAAAGAAGGCTGTGAAAATTTATCTTTATTGTTTAAACGTTTGATCTTTTATAACAAAAATTCACAAAAATACTCTGCTCTCATAGATATCAAACAATTGCAAACACAAAGATTTATAAAAACGATCTTTGTTAAATATGTGTGCAACAATTTTTATTTGAAAACTGTATTTCATTGATATTCCCATTGATATATTTTTTTGTACACCTGGGTGACCATGGCTCCCTGTTTCACAGAGGTATAAATATGAGGTAACACATAAAACAATGGGTAATACCAAGGATGGGTAACACCAAGCTGTGATCTGCACCCAAAGGTTGTTGAGCTTTACAAAATGGGAGGTGGCTAACTCAAGCGTCTTCAGTTTGCCAGACACTACTGGAACTTCAAATGGGATCGGTTTCTGTGGTCACCAAACTAGAGCTTTTTGGCAATAAATATCAGAGGTGGTTTTGGTGCACACAGAGAGGTAGCCATATGGAAAAGTACCTCATGCCCACGGTTAAATATAGCGGTGGCTCTTTAATGTTTTGGGGCTGTTTGTCTGCCAGAGGACCTGGACATTTTATTAGGATACATGGCATCATGGACTATCAAATATCAACAGATATTCAGATATTAAATGAAAACCTGACTGCCTCTGCCAGAAAGCTTAAAATGGGCTGTGTTTGGATATTCCAGCAGGACAATGATCCAAAACATACATCAAAATCAACACAAAATCAAGGTCTCCTCCTGAAGAGGAGAGTCCACTAGCATGGTCCTCGAAATTTCAAAGATCTGGAGAGATTCTGTATGGAGGAATGGTGTCAGATCCCTTGCCATGTATTCTCCAATCTTATCAGGCATTATAGGAGAAGACTTAGAGCTATTATTTTGGCAAATGGAGGTAGCACGAAGTATTGACTAAATGGGTGACAGTAATTGTTCCACACCTATATTTAATAAAGATATTTTTTGGATAAATCTGTGTTTTGTTTGCAATTGTTTGATATCCATGAGAGCAGAATATTTTTGTGATTTTTTTTTTTGTTGTTTTTTTGTTTTTTTTTTAACAAAAGATCAAAAGGTGAAAAAATAAAGAAAATTTTTCACAGCCTTCTTTGCTCATATTTACCAGGGGTGCCAATATTAGTGGAGGGCACTGTAGTTGTTAGATTAAGACAAGATTTTCAAGGAAGGAAGAATATATATGCAGATTTCCCACAATATAGTCCCAATTGTTGGGACGCAAAAGGTTTCTGGTTGATTTCTTAATTGTTCTGGTGTTTAGTTGGACTATAGTTTTCTGTCCATCTCCTGAAGACCATTGAGTGAGCTAGCTTGTCTGTATTTACCTAGACACCACACAAAAATAATTAAATGATCATTTAAACAGTGTCCATCTAAAGTTATGTTTGCTTACACATTTTGACATACCTTTGTAGTCATTGTGGTTGAGATACAGATGCTCCAGATTCTTGGGAACAAAAAAGGTTTGGGAGAGTTGGTTATAACCCAGGTTGAGTTCCATGAGTTGTGTCAGGTTAAAGGTTTTGTAAGGAATTGTTTTAATTTTGTTATGGGACACCCGAAGAGACATGATATTTGGGGTCTTCCTAAAGTATCCCTCAGGTATAGATGTGATGGAATTGTTCTCCAGTGATAGCTGCAGCAGCGATGCTGGTAGATCAGGGGGCATTGTCTTGAGTTTATTGTTGCACATGTTGACTTGTATGAGGCTCTTAAAGCCAGACAGTACCTTTCCTTTAATGCCTTCATCTGTAATTCTGTTGCTACACAGGTCGAGCATTGTAATATTTATTAGGTCTCGTATAGTGTTTGATGGTATCTTTGAGATTTTGTTGAAGCCTAGGTGGAGTATCTGAAGAGTTTTGGGCAAAGAAGGTGGAACTTCCTCTAGATTGTTGTGCTCTAGGTGAAGCCTTGTGAGATGTTGAAGTTTATTGAAGGCCTCTTTCCCTACTTTTCTCAGGTTATTGTGGCTAAGGTTGATTTCCCTCAAAGATGTAGCATTGGTGAAAGGTTTTGCCGAAATGGCTTCAATGTTGTTGAACTGAATGTATAAGTGGCGGATGTGGCTTGGGACATCAGGGATTACTTTAAGTTTACGATGGTCACAGTACATTGCAAAGGGATAAGAGTTGGGACAGTAACATTCCTTGGCACATCCATTTGAGAGAAATATGGAAGAGTCTGTTTCTTGAGGCTCAACAAATGGAGGAATCTCTGGCAGTGATTCTTCTTCTGTCTCATAGTCTGCATAACTGGTTTCATAATCTTGACACAATGCTCTGAGCAAAATCAGTGAAAATACTGACCATGTACTTGGAATACCCATTATTGGATTTGTTTTTCTTTATCTGGAAGAGGAATAAGAACAAAATATTAAGGAGTGATTACTGTAATCCTATTCACTGCCGTAACTGCATAGAATGTATCTACTATTTCTGTTCCAAGCCTGGGAGACATTGTCACAGCTGTTTTTATTCTGTAGTTCTTGTATCTGAACTCGATGACTCAAGTTAGTGCATTCACTAATGCTTGGAAGTTGCACTTTAGCTATAAAATATAGTTAGAGCGTTTGGATGGAGGTCATGCTTAATGCCTACTTAACTACTGAAGTATTTTATATTCCTGATAAAAATCCATTTTGTAATGTAATGAGTTACCAATGTTTAATCATGACCAAGAGTACAGGAATTGCAGTGTGGTTAATGCTATACTAAAAACTTCAAAACTGAGACCAGTGTTAGTCTCTTTCTTTCTCTCGCTCTCTCTCGATCTCGCTCTCTCTTTTAAACTGTATAAGCAATTATAAACTGAAATTTGACATGTTCAAAAGACCTGTGATGTATTTTATCATGCACGTTAAAGGAAGAGGTATAAATGAACAGTTTGTGAAAAAAGAGGGCTTGTGTTTCTGTCTCTTATGTCTAATGTCTAATAATGCCGAGTGGACACTACACAACTAAAATCTTTGAATCAATAAACATAATTAATCCAAAATAAAAAACAGTCTGTAGACGGTCAACAACCCGTGTCATCAGCCATCTTATCAATTAATTCCAGACATGTCAAGTTTTTGAATTTAGTAAATAATTTATTTACACTATACAATTTTATTTCATTTTATTTGGAATTATTTGGTCCAGTTCATGGTTGTTGAGGTTTAGTAGATAAGCTCGGCTATGAACCAGTCCCTGATAAAACATCCTGGTTTTTTTTTTTTTTTTTTTTTTTTTTTTTTTTTTCCAAAAAGTGAAATTTAACTTTAAAAATGAAAATCATAGATCATCATAGAACTATTCACACCCTAAATAGATGTTGCTTGATTTTCTTTCATTTCTAATTATCTAATTTCTCAAGTACTGTCAGTTTGTATGTTTTTTTTTTGTTTGTTTGTTTTTTTATTTACTCTCATGTTCGATGGAACGTAGAAAGTCATATCATACCTGAGTTTTTCCTGGGAGGTGTCGTGCTGAAGATGAAAGCTTGACAGAGATGAAGTAAAGAATCCGCTCAGCCTGAACTATGTTACTTAAGGAAAATGGGAAATATCTCTGAGATTTTTCTTGAAAGCAGGCCTCACTGTTTTTCACTTCCCAGCAGTCCTTTATGCTGTATGAAGATATTAAGCTCTGCCTCTTTGCTGTGGAAATTATTTTGGAAGCTTTGGGTTCCATCTGTTCAGTGACCTCAGTCAAGTCTTATCTGCTTTTTTGTCATTTCTTGAGTTGAGGTGAGGCCAGTTTCCAGCATAAACACAGCAAGTGTTATTTTGTAAGGTAGGGTCACAGATTTTGATGGTAGTACAATATTCAGTACTTCACCCTTGTAATCACTTTCTATATTTAATGTAGAGTAGAGAACTATCTGAGTACCAGTGTCTGTTTCCAATACTCTGTATCACCTATGAAAATAGTGGGTTGTGGGGTGGTGAATAGTGATGGACATAATTATGTAACCATCTAATCAATAGTAAAATGTTACTCAAATCTTCAATTTGAAGCCAAGAATGTTGAGTGCAACCATTTGTAGATGTTAATATACAACAAAATTCCAATAACCTATATATAGTAAAAAGGAACCCATTTGAGTTGCACCCTACCATGAAGGTACATAAAACATCTATCGAAATCATAACATTTGATACCAAAATGATACCGTTTTTTGGGTGGGCAGGTGGGTGGATAGGCAGACAACTCTAATTTGGTATATAATTTTATCCAACATAAAATTAATCAGTTGAGGATTGCCACTTTTTTTCTTTTCTTTTTTTTTTCTTTCTTTCTTTTTTTTTTTTAAATAAAGGACCAGCTGCTGTTGGTGTGATTTGAACTCCATACAAATCTGTTCACTAGCTCAGAACCTTTACCCCTAAGCCACCACTGGCATGTAATTTAGTAGGACTACAAAAGATGATCCCAATACTCTGCAGAAATCCCAATTAGGTGAGTGCTTTTTGATTTCGACAGCCAATTCATAGAAATTTGACATCTGAGTAACTGGTAAAGGTATGTCAAAGAATAGTTTAGCTTTTAACTACTTAAAATGATCTTACTTCCTTTAAAAACCCGTATCAGTTTTAACAACTACATTCTCTGTTAAAGCCAAGAGAACTATGATCAGCATTTGGAAAAATGATCATCTTAAGGTGGTTGGCTGGACCTTACTCGGTTGAACACCTTAAAATTCCTCTGTGGAAACCTATAACTTTTGTTTTATACGTTTCATGTAGTCAGTCTAGTGTCTGCCTGGAATTATCGGAAAATTAATGTGTGACCTTTAAAAATGTAGCTACTGCTAAATGCTGGTGGTAGTAACTGGAAAACTAGACACAGTTGTAAATTCTAGGCATTTTCAAATCAACTGCCGAATTGTTACTTTAATGCAGTTAACAAGCTATGGATGAGCTTCATGCTACCAAAAGGAAACAAACAAGGAAGTGGGGACATAAAGACCTTGCCCCAAACCCTTGTAGTTATGCATATACATTATATGGTCAAAAGTATGTGGACACCTGTCCATCATACCCATATACAGTGGTGCTCGAAAGTTTGTGGACCCTTTAGAATTTTATGTATATCTGCATAAATATGGCTTGTCTAAGACAAGCCATAAGAAGAAATATTTGCATACATGTTCATGACTATAAATGAGGAAAGTAAAAAAAAATTCGAAGAGAAAAAGAGAGATTAATCAGTATTTCAGACATCTCAAATGTGGAAATGGGTCAAATTGACCCATAACTTAATAGGAGGGTTAAACAAATGAGACAAAAAATGAGACAAACCTCAGAAAAGACACACTTATTAAACTTATTTAACAAACAAATTTATCCAGTTCTCTTTCCTGTGTATGATACTATGCGAATTCTATACATCTCCAACTCTGGACCTCCACTTCTGTAACTATCCTCCCCTCTGTGTGTGTGAGCAACATACACTAGCCCCCTCTTGTCCCCGCATGTCCATTACAGCTCCCTATTAGCTATGCAAGAAAGAGTCAACCACGTTTAATTTAACTAGACTCAGCTAATTGAACACAGTCAGTCTTGGCTGCAGCCCTGCTGATTTGAAATCTGACTCATGTTAAAGCATACCATCAGGGTGAATTCATTCCCACATTTCTACAAGCACACTATGCCATGATCAAAGCAAAATCCAGAGGAGAAGAGGAATAAAATGTTGAAGTACATCAGTCTGGAAATGTTTGCAAAGACATTTTAAAGTTGTGGGACTCCACCAAACCACAGTAAAAGCCATTACCGCCAAATGATGAACACTCGTAACAGTGGTGAATCTTCCCAGGAATGGACAGCATCTGGTAAACATCCACAAGAATGTACAAAGATGTACAGACATCCTTTGCCCTCATCCTTTGCCTCAGCTAAGGTCAATATTCATGGTTCCAATATAAAAAAAAGTTCATGGGCATATTTTTGACCGGTGTCATCTGGGAACCACAGTTAACCAAAATAATATATTTGCAGCAAAGCACCTGGAAGAATTTCAGGACATCATATGGACAGATGAAACAAAGTGGATTTTTTTGGGTTCAATTCTGACTGGTGAAAACATTGTGTTAAACAGGACATCCTGGTAGTCTGAATCTGAGCTGAAAGTGAAAAGGAATTTGATTCTGCAGCAAGACAATGATCCAAAGGACAAATTTCACATTTGAATAGTTGAAAAGAAAGTTTGGATTGGCCCTCTTAAAGTCGTGACTTGGACCCAATAGAAGTTGTGGCTGGACCACAAATGAGCAGTTCATGCTCAAAAACCTACCATGCTATAAGAGTTATGACAGTTTCTAACAAAACCATGTATCACAATTATTGGCATACCTGCATTTAGTACTTTGTGCAACCTTTGCCAACATATGAGCATTCTCCTGTGATGCTTAATGAGGTTGGAGAATATAGAACAATTCATCTTAGACCACTCCTCAACATAGAATGTCTCCAGATCCTCCAGGGCTCTCTGCCCTCTCTCAGCTCAGCCCAAATATTTTCAGTGGGGTTTAGGTCAGGAGATAGGGAGGCCATGTCAAAAGCTTGATTCTGTGGTCATTGAACCATTTTTATGTGGATTTGGATGCATATTTTGGATCACTGTCCTGCTGAAGGATAGCCCAGTTTTAACTTCTTGGTAGAGGCATCCAATTTTCATTTAAAAGTTCCTGGCACTTCATGTAAATAATGATGTCATGTAACAAGGTTCCGAAGGACTTTGGAGGATAAACAGCCACACAGGTTCTCCACCATACTTAACGGTGGGGATTGGGTTATTTTATTGATAACCATCCCTCTTTTTATACCAAACCCACCTTAAGTGTGTGTTGCCAGAAGCTTTATTTTTGTCTCATCTGACCATATACTTGGTTCCTGTCAAATTTCCAGTAAGTGAAATGCTGCCGTCTTCTGCAAATTCTTATATCTCTAAGCATCCTCATCACTGTGCATGGAGGCCAAATACACTCACATACTCTTTATAGCCTTATTGATGAACACCTTTTCTTTTCTTTTTTAATTTGTGTATTCTCTGAACCTCCCCATAATGGATGACCACTTAAGAATTGCAAAACACTCGATGAGTTTAAAAAAGGTAAAATATAAATGGGAGCATGCATCAGTTACACTTTGTTCATAAGGATTTCTAGGGGTACAAATAATTTACATATGTGGTTTTCATGAGTTTTCATTTTCTTCAATTAAACATTTGATTTTTGTCATTTTCAATGTGAGATTAAGCTAATTAACCATAACACGATTTTTCAGCCATTTTTTCTAAAAGTTATTTATAAAAAATTTTTCTAAATTATTCATATAGCGCTTTTAACAATGGACATTGTCACAAAGCAGCTTTACAGAAATCCGGATATAAAATTTCAATTCAAAATGTAAGTTTAATAAGTAATTTCTGTTCTGTAACTGTATACTGCTTCCAAATAATGCTAATAGTGTTAACAGGAACTTGAGTATGAGCATCATTAGAGTTTTAAGTCTGTATCCAACTGAAGTTATCAACTGTTCAATGATTGAGTCTTTAGTATAAACTGTTCTTAGCAGTATCAATTGCTAAGTGTTCTTAGACTTCCAAGGAAGATCATCCGTAGCCATCTTTAGGGTGTCTGTGTGGTGCCAGCCACAGTAAACCCATGGTGATCTTTCAGCTATCAGTGTGGGCCATTTTCAGAAGCAGCAAGTGATTTTCAGGTGATGAAAGCTCAAAGCAGAAGTGGGGCATCAGAATGGATCAGGCAGGTCTGGAGGGCAGAAGGACACAGGAGCACTGGTATCTTGGAAGTAAAATGTGTACCTCAACACAGAGAGAGAGAGATCGAGAGGGAGAAGGGAGGCTATAGAGAGAACACAGATTGTTAGATATTCTCTTGTCATGTAATGGTTTAAGAAGATGTACATTGTGCACAGAGTAGAAGAAGGGACTCATCCAAACAGCCCAGTTTACCAAAACATGCTATGACCATGAGATGAATGTGTGCCTTTACCTAAGAGAAAAGCTTTTTAATCAAGGACTTGACTAAGCAAATATGTTTTTACCCAAGTCTTAAAGACTGAGACTGTATCTGAGTCCCAAACATGAATTAGAACTCTGGCCCTGCTGTAGTCTTCATTATTTGAGGTACCAACAAAGAGCCTGCACCTTTTAATCAAAGCAGGCATAGTGGATAAGAAAATACTAGAAGTTCAGAAGCTGATCATTTTTATTAAGCCCTCCCATATTTTCCTGAAATAGTGGAAATGCTTGTTTTCCTTTTTTTGGGATATCAGTTCTGGACAATTACATCATTTATCACGATTTTTAAAAATGGTAAATCACAAGCAGGGAAAAATATCACAACCCTAATTATATCCAAATTAGCTAGGTTAAGATACTTTAAGATATGCAAGTTTCTTAGTACTGGAAAGACAGAATAGCAGCATACAGTATTCCACATTTTGTTGAAAAGAAGAGCACTCCAAAAAATAATGTTAATCAAAACAAGCTGGAGACATCTGTGTATACAAAGTATAGCTTTCTCTCAAGGGAAAAGGAGTCAGTTGAAAATAAAGCAACTAGAGTTTAAATTATTTTAATTTTATGCATTGATTCTTCACAAGAAGCCTCTTCCAATATATATGTTTTGTAAATTCAAATTATTCTGCCTGCTGTTAACAGATTTTATTTAAAAAAAAAAAAAAAAAAAAGTGTCAGTCTTTTGTGTTCAATGAACATGTTGAATGTTCTGTAGATATGAGGCTAATTGGTCTCTAACTGCAAATTAAAAAGTAACTTTTTATGCAATTATGTCAGATTTATTTTATTTAAGGTTTTATTTTCCAGGTGTTTGTCAGGATGGGAACGCTTAAACAGTCTAAACCTGTTGTGAAGGTTTTTTTGGGGGTTTTTTTCTCAGCGACGGTATGTGAGACGTGGCAACAGTGGCCCTGGCCAGCTTGCAGATTTGTTCCATATGTTTCCTGAGCAAAGTTTCTCTTGCTGTTTCTGTCAGCCTGTGAAACCCCCCCCCTGCAAACACCACCCCTTTATGTCTCCCTGCACTCACAGAACTGGCCAAATTATGATGATGAGAAGAAAATTGATGTATTGGAAACGTTTTTTTCTCTAACACTCTTAAGTGTACACATTCCATGGTTGTGGAAAAAGGGCCTCCAACTTTGGCAATCAGACAATCACCTGTCAGTAGTCTGGCATCTATTTGTAAAAGTGTAATGAAATTATTTCATATTGAATGCTTTAAGAACATAATATGTCAATTTGAACATCACACATCCTTTCAGCTACCTATAGGTAGCTGAAATCTCTTGCAAGGATGTTTTGGCATCCTTCAAAAAAAGACAATAGTGTCTGTTTATTCTGGGCAAAGTTTAGGCTAAGATACATGTCTTTTATTTATGTGGTTAATACAAGAATTTAAAACAGGACATGTAATTCAAACTGGTAAAATGTACACAGAAATATCCAGAAGTAAAATGTTGACTATTTTCTATCCATTTGTGTATACTGCTTTTGATATCATGTTGCTATGTACATGAAAAGACATTCAGAACATGGTCCTAGTGGGTGCTGAATATAATCTGCTATACTACTTTGGTTCATTAAAAAAAACATGGATGTAACCTTTTTACAGTTCTATCCTGAATCATTTATTATCAAAATTCCACACTCACAACATCTGCAGAAAGCTATTTAAAATAAAAAAAAATAAAAAAAACATTTTTCCTTGAAAATGTTCATGCACAGTTACTTTGTATGTGATGAACTTAAAATGAAATAGTAGTTGTGGCATATGCAAAAGACACCCTACTAATTCAGTACATAGTACTGCCCCAGTTGTAAACACATTTTGTAGTAGGAGTCTTTCTATTCTTGTTATAGGAAATTTCACCCACTCTTCCTTCCTTTCTTTTAGTTCTGAGATGTTCTTGGGCCATCATGCATGCATAGCTTTCTAATGGCTCATATGAAAGTAGACACTCAGTGCTTTGAATTGCAGTTTTTCATAAGTATTTCTTTTTTTTTTTTTCTTTTTTTTTCTTTTCTTTTTTTTTTTTTTCTTTTTTTTAAACCTAGCCTACTAGGTTTCATTGTTATGATTTTATTGTGGCAGTTGTATACGGTGTATCAAAAAAATGCTTTCCTTGTGCTGTCCATATAATCTCTGTACCAGTGTTCTTGTGGAGCAGGGGGCACCCCTCCCCTTTCCCATCGCCCTGTTCAGCAGCAGCTAAACACAGTCATGATACTCTACACACAGAAACCCAACAGTGTCCTGACTAATCTTATAACAGACCTGCGGTGATAAAATAATTCATTTGTTTGTACTGATTGAAAATGTCAGATAAGTCGATTTCCATTCCACCATTGGAATGGAACGCCAGTGCAGTACTAGAAAGGGTTGAGATCTACCCACAGATTTTTATGACATTCAAGTCACGGTACTGAGGGCCATTCAAAAAGCTTCAGCTTGTGTTTCTTGAAGTAGTTTAAGGTGGATTTTGAGGTATTTATTATGTTCTGGATTTGTCATCAGGTGACATCTCCTAATGACAGTTCTTAACCTGAGTAACAAGTCTATTAAGGCCTGAGAAGTTAATTAAGTTTTGAGACTTTTCAAGTGTCCAAACTTTGGAAGAGTCTCCAAAAAGAGCACATGCCATAAATACTATTTTATTGTTTTCTGTTTTTTAAGTCCATCAAGTCATAAAGTAACTGCATTAACGTTTGCAGATTTTTTAAATACTTGCAGAGTTTGTGTTGACTTCTTTTCACTTCAAAAAACAACTGATTTGGCCAAAACTTTTGCATACAACTGTATACTGTACACACATTGCGCCACTGCAATCACAAAAGAGGAATTCATCTTTAACAATCTCCAGACATTTTTGTTGCTAGAAGATGGCAAGTTAGCATAGACTTGACTTAGCATTCTCAAACCAAAATAAGAGATGCCAATTAGACCTCATTTTACTTTAATAAGATTACTGTTTTGCACAAGAATGATGTTCAGTGTTTAGCAGCCCAGTTTAAGACATTTTCATTGAAAAGATTTTGTTTGGTTGTGCCATAATCTATAGCAGAAGCTTCCCCCCACCAACACTTAAATAAATGTTCATCACAGTTGGATTAAAAATATATAAAATGTAGTTTTCTTTCTGTTAAGGCCATATTAACATCTGCAGAAATACAGTATTTACCTTCAAGTCAGCATTATTATTGTATTGAATCAGGAAGGGAGATTTATAGGTTCTGTCTACAGGGCATTGAGAAAAGCTGAAGCAGAAGCTCCATCTGCTGGTAAACGTTTGTGATTGTTGTGGGATGTCCAACATGAATCACAAATAAGGATTTGTTGAAATTTGGACCATTCACAGAACAATTTTAAACCCAGATGCAGTTTAGGCTCTGATCCAAAAAACAAAGGCTCTGCTCTAAAAGAAACACTGACCAACCGTTCATATATTTTTGTTCCCCCAATTTACAGACCAGATACAGATGTTCAACAATAATCCACAAGGTCCAATTGTGTACTTTTCATGTAAGTAAATGTGTACTTAATTCACTTTATCAGGTGAAAGATATACATAATAATTACACACATTTTTATATTTGAGCAGTGGGTAGTGTTGCCTCCTCATGGCGCCAGGGTCCCTGGTTGAGCTTGATTATCGTTTGTGTGGAATTACACATGTGGGTTTTACAGTTTACTCCCACCTCCCAAGAACTTGCCAGTAGGTGGACTGGCTGTGCTAAGGTGCCCCTAGATGTGAATGAATGAGTGCGTGGGTGTGTGTGTGTGTGTGTGTGTGTGTGTGTGTGTGCGCGCGCGGTATCCCTGTAATGGACTGATGTCCCATTGAGGGTGTATTCCCACCTCACGCCCAGTATTCCTGGGATAGGCTCTGGATCCACCACAGTCCTGACCAGAATCAGGTGGTTAATGAAGACCAGTGAATGAATTGAGGGTACCTCCCCAGCACTTATGTGTATAATTCATTTCTAATTCTTACAGTTCAGGTGTAATTCTTGCCAATAAGTATTCTTTGTAGAAAGGCAACCATTTTAATAAACATCCTGAACTTTGGAACACATAGAATTTGATCATCTGGATAGACATTATTTTCCACTGTATATAGTGGAGTCTCTCAATTGCTGTCTGTATTACCCACAGTACACTGCAAGGATATGTCAGTATGGCTCTGTGGCTCTCAATCACTCTTCTCCTTTCCTCTTTAATGACATGTTGTAGCAGTAACCCCTGAACAAACAGCTGTGTGGTTGTAAGATCAGCTGAATAGTTTTATATTCTTTCCTAAATACATGCCAATATATCACCAATACTTTCTAAAAGGCTTCACTGGTGGCTTAGGCAATCACGTTGCTTGCAAATGTGTACATGTTATTGTGCACTCATGGCTGCGTCTATATTATGACTGAAAAAAATGTTAATGTCGCCTTAATTTCCTAATTTCATGATTGAATATGGCTTTGTGAACCACAAGATTTACACTTAAGTGAGTGAGATAATATTGGTATCATCATAAAGCTCTTTACAGCAACGTATAGGACTTAACATGGGCTTCTGAGTCAAAGTATCTATAAATGGTAGAACATGAACTATCTATCATGGCTTAGAGCTGGAATATCTACAGTATAAGCTACACTACAGTAGCTCAAAATGATCTCATTCTCATTTCTGGTGACTATTCTTTGTTGTATAGTGTGTAGGTAAGCAAACAAAATAACGTCTGTCTAGTTTTTTGACGACGTTGCTTGCTAGAATTAAGTCTTCCACGTAATTGATGAACTCCTAGCATTTGGGACCCACCCTTACTACTCTTGTTTTACCTCTTCAAAATAATGCTAAGTAAATCAAGGTTGTGAAGATGGCTCTTTCATTTGGGTCTAAATACCATTGGTGTAGATGATGGAAACATTTGTTTTACCAAGTTTTTCTTTCTGTTTATTCACAAAACATTTTTTTTTACACATTTCAACAAAGGTTTGACACAATTGTGGCTGTAGCTTATTTCATAGTTTACAAGTCCTAGTCTACATTAGAGATCGTGTCTCTCGAGTACTTTATGCTCATTTAACATAACAATGACAGTGAAACAGTTTAAGGTTTACTAACAATGTCTGATTATACAGTTTTAAAAAATTGACTTTAGATCAGCAATACCACGGACAACCAACAGATTCGGTATGACAGTATAAACAGATTATAACAATGATTGCACCCAATGTAGCTACTCTATTACCTGTGGTCCCAATAAACCAGGTTAAATAGTTTCCAGCAAAAATGCCTGGTGAATATTTTGTTACATAATTATCTTCACAGGGTGTTTTTCAAGTAAACTATGTACCGTGCAACCTGATTGAGGGATTAAGATCCCAATTATTAACTGAAAGACATTATCAGATATAAGTTGAGGTGCTGCCCTCCAGTGGAACCCTGTGCTCACTTTCGTCTAAAATTGCCGAGTTGCAGAGATCTCTGGCCAGATACACAGCGGAAGGTGGCTGGTTGGATCTGCCAATATTTCACCGGATTGGCAAATAGGCTGATTCCTGAGTAGAGAGCCTTCTTTACCTTGGTTCTTGTTGGGCAGAAGTCATTCACTCCAACACTGTTAATGCTATTAGCATGGAAGTACACCACCTAATAGCACAAGTTAAACAGAGATGTCACGTTTGGTTGTTGTGCAGTTGTGTGACTTGTGCCGGTTTCATCAAATTTATACACTTCATACAGGGTCTCTATGTTTCATTAAACAAAGTATGCAACAAAGTATTAAATCAGCCTTAAAATACTTTGTACCATTGGAAGATATTGCAAATTGAATATGCTGATAGCTGAATATACCCTGGAATCCAAAGTATCATAGTTTTTTTTTTTTGTTTTTTTTTTAATAGGTTCATATATAGATTTTGTTTATTAAGCAATATCACACTAGCAAGACTGTGAATATACTGAATATCGGCACGGCTGCGATATTGCTTTTATGCAACAGTTCTGTTGATGAAATTAATATTGACTAAGTGATATTTCAGACACAATATGGCCTAATGTTGCATGTAGCATGTCAGTTAGCCTGAGTAGCTAGCTCACATTAATTTGTGCATTCCCATTAAGGTGCTTCCAATAAAATTTGAGTCCCTTCTTCCTTTTCAGCCTGTGAAATGCATTTATGCTCACCACAGTTGTAAAGAGTGTTTATTTGAGTTACTGTATCTTTCCTGGTAGCTCGAACCAGTCTGGCCGTTTTCCTCTGACCTCTCTTATCAACAAGGCGTTTCCACCCACAAACTGTTGCTCACTCAATGTGTTTTGTTTTTCGCACCATTCTGTGTAAACTCTAGAGAGTGTTGTGTGTGAAAATCCCAGGAGATCAGCAGTTTCTGAAATACTCAAACCAGTCCATCTGGTACCAACATCTCTGCCACAGTTAAAGTCACAGAGATCACACTTTTTTCCTGATTCTGATGTTTGATGTGAACATTAACTGAAGATCTTGACCTGTATCTGCATGATTTATGCATTGAGCTGCTGCCACATGATTTGGCTGATTGGAAAATTGATTGGAAAATGCTTTTTTTTTTTTTTTTTCAGTTAAATGCACGATTAACACCAGTTTGCAAAATTACATTTGCTTACCTGTAAATACTTAAGCGTGTTCAAACCTGGGGGAATATTTTTCAGCTTGTTGTTATCCAGATGAATTTCTCTGATGTTGGGAATATATGCTAGGCTCCCATTCTCCACAAATTTGATCTGATTGAAAGCCAACCCCAACCTGCAGCACATAGAGACAAATAATAACATCTTCATAAATGTCTGTTTTTATGACCAGGCAGATGCTATGACTGTAACGCTATGTGTTTACCTCAGCAAATGTTTGTATCGGATTAAGTCTTCCACCTCAACTTTAGCAATTTTATTATAGTCCAAGTGAAGTTCAGTGAGAGAAGAGGGCAGGTCTGTGAACATAAATAAAGTGTAATGAGTAGCCTAAATAAACTTCTTTTTTTTTTTTTTTTTTAATTATGGAGAAGCGATTCTTCTTTCCTGCACTGAGAAACCATATTCAGTATTTTGAAGAGCTTAAAAAACATCTAAATGTTTTTTTCCAGATTGTTTGTACTGTGTCCTAAGTGCATTTTGTGTCTAGCTATTGTTCCTACTAAAAGTCAGCTATTTTAAGACATACCAAAATCATAAAAGGTGTATACATTGGTGCTTGAAAGTTTGTGAACCCTTTAGAATTTTCTATATATCTACGTAAATATGACCTAAAACATCATCAGATTTTCATACAAGACCTAAAAGTAGACATATCTGTGAGAGGCAAAAGTATGTGAACCTCTAAGATTAGCAGTTAATTTGAAGGTGAAATTAAAGTCAGGGTTTTTTTAAACAATGACATGACAATCAGGTTTGAGTGAGCGCCCTGTTTTATTTAAAGAACAGGTATCTATCGGCGTTTGATCTTCACAACACATGTTTGTGGAAGTGTATCATGGCAAGAACAAAGGTGAAGATTTTTGAAGACCTCAGAAAAAGAGTTGTTGATGATCATCAGGCTGGAAAAGGTTACAAAACCATGTCTGAACTGTTTGTACTCAACCAATCCACAGTCAAACAGATTGTATACAAATGGAGGAAATTCAAGACCATTGTTACCCTGCCCAGGAGTGGTCAACCTACAAAGATCACTCCAAGAGCAGGACGTGTAATAGTCCATGAGGTCACAAAGGAACCCAGGGTAACTTCTAAGCAACTAAAGGCCTCGCTCACATTGGCTAATGTTAATGGTCATGAATCCACCGTCAGTGGACACTGAAGACAACACTACTGAAGACAACACAACACTGAAGAACAGGAGAAAGTCACTGCTCTCCAAAAAGCACATTGCTGCCCATCTGCAGCAATCATGTGGACAAGCCAGGCTGTTGGAAATATGTGTAGTGGATGGATGAGACCAGAATAGAACTTTTAGTTAAAATTTGAAGGGTTATGTTTGGAGAAAGGAAAACACTGCATTCCAGCATAAGAACCTTATCCCATCTGTGAAACATGGTGGTG